>KI423635.1:5169-25815 GCA_000473375.1 Anopheles culicifacies | reverse complement strand
CTCCTAGATTAATCCACCACTGCACATAGCTAAGGGCAATGTGCAATATTTAACACCTTCATTAGCGCCACCACCAGGTAACGGTACTGCTGCAAAGTCTTGTGCACATGCAACGTTCCTCAAGTAATGTAACTCCGAATGTCAGTTGTATCCAGCTTTTCGGACGAAACACTTCTGAATTGTTGAAGCGTTTTGGAGGTACTATTTCCACCATGGGACACTATCGTTGGCAGTCACTACTATTTGTGCTACTATCGTCACTGATCTGGCAGTTGGTGACTGCACTCTTAACGCTGGATCGTCAGGAGCGTGCTGCACTAGTGTTTCCTCGTGGAAGTTCAATGGGAGTAAGTGATAACTACAAACATCCGTAACGTCTTTTAAATACTACATGTTTCTTTTTCTCGTTTTATGCAGTATCTGCTTGCCATTGCAATTCCACTGCTTGTACCCGGGCGTAACATTTACCTATCGCACAATTTCGAAGCAAACTACGGTGTACCATCGAACGTGACGCAATACTTTCTCTGGTATCAACGCTTTAAAGACAACAGCTTTAACATCACCAAGGCAATCGAAACGAATCGTCGTCGACGGGAGCTGCAGCCCGGATTTAGTCGCACTTACTTCTACGATCAGCTCGAGGAGCGGATGGATCTGTACGGATTCAATGCGACCGGTTGTATGGAGCGTTTGATCTGTGAGGTGGCCGAACTTCCACTCGGCGAACATAATGGCGTGTTTGGGGATGTGTTGAGCGTGATCTTCAGGTACGATCAGGATCAATGATGTAGAAATCAAATAATGATTGGATCTCTTCTGTTTTAGACCATCCTCATCAAAACGAGAAGCTCTTCCAGATGCATACTACGAGGCAGAGTCAAGAGGATCGATAGAGGGATGTCAACGATATCGAGCATACTGCGGGACGGATCTGCTGGGATTTGTATCAACCGTTCTTTAGTTTCAAACATTCCAACCTTTTGGTCTAATTCTTCTACGCGCTCTCTCTATCTCTCGCTCGCTATCAACTCTCCCAGTCAATCGGTTAATTAAATTAGTGTTCGGGACCACATACGATTGCCTGTTGTTTGTTGTACTCAGATAGGCCGAAAAGATTTCCTTTCTTTAGTCGTGTTTTACGCTACCGTGCAAGATGATCACCGTTACACGTTGTTTTGTGTTGTTTGTCGTACTGATGACGATCGCCGTACATACTGATAGTGTTCGACCGGCGGATGCAAGGAACGATGTTGTTAAGAGTCGCCAGAAGCGTATTGTGTTCCCGGTCAATGCAGCCATGGGTGTACGATTAGATGAACTCAACCTGCTCCGATTTGTGAGTGTTTAATCGCTTACTTTCCATTTCTTCAGATCATCTTTGCCTTGGCCATCCCACTGGGCATACCGAGTAGAAACATCTTTATGTCGTACAACTTTGAGGGCAACTACAACAGCCCAGCGGACGCGAATATCTTCACAGAGGGCTTCGCTAACTATGTACGTGTCTTCAGAGGGAGGATTCTGAAGTAAAACGGTTTAACTTTAATCGTCTAAATGCTCTTCATTCGTAGATTAAAGGCATTGTAGAACCATTAACTGCTCCTTCAGTCCCGGTGGAGACGTACGGCATTAGGAAGCGAAGTGTTAAGGAGGTTCCATCCAAAAGCTCGACCACCACACCACAAATTACACGAAGAAAGATTTATAAAATGCTTCAACAGCATCTGCAGAGGTTTGTTGGACGAAAATCCATCCCGCCACAGCGTGAAAGAGCGGTAACAAGTACAATTTTGTTTCGTTATTCTCAATAGTCAACACTTCAATGGAAGGAAATGCCTGAAGAGAATGATCTGCGAAGCTGCGTTGCATCCTTTTAGCGAAACGAACGGAGTTGTCGGTGATATGGTTCAAATTCTACTTAGGTACGTTTTACAACCAAATTTAAAGGGAGATCCACTCTAATTACTTATTCTTTTTTCCGTTTTTAAACTTCAATCTTGCAGTCCATCCAGCTCGATGGATGAATCATTACCGAAGGAGTATCTGATCGCCGAGAAGTCTGGGCACGAAGGTTCCTGTAGTTTGTATCGAACAGAATGTCCAAAAGATCCTCTCAGAGCTGTCAGTGTTTTGTTAGAATAAAGCCAATTTGGTTGTATAATGTTGTAAATTAATAAGAAATATGAAGATCATTACAAATGTAACCATTGCGTACGATCAACGCATCGGAACTCATTCGATGACCTAATTTGAAGATGTATGTCAGCATGCTCACCCCACTGAAGATGGTGATCTTCGTTTTGAAACAAATGTAGAACGAACACTCGGTTCATCAGTTGATGAGTGAAAGGTGTCAAAAGCTCGTCACTGCGACGACTTTAATTAGATCAATTTCACTCTGACTCGAAATCATTCAACCGAGCTAAATTCATTAGAGAGCTAGAACGATCTGACGCGGACGTCTCACGCAGGAGATACAGTTTAGTTTCAGAATTCAACCATGTATCACTCGGTGTTGTCGTCGTCGTGCTTTGTACTGCCGCTTTTGATATTAGCCGCTTCACAGCCCCAGAACACGTCGAACCACAATAGTGTCCTACCAGAAAGTGTAGATGAAGGACGGTTCTTGATTCGTGGTAAACCGATCCTGGTCTATCCACCGACTGCTCCAACCCGTCATCAGCTTATTGTGGGTATCGGTGTGCCAGTGCAGGATATTCCCCATTCGGTCGTGTTCGGTTGGGTGTTGAAGGCACAGTACTATCTGCCGTCCGTACCAGGTAACTACGAACCGATCAATTTGGACAACTGGAACGATAGTCGGAGGGCTTTTCCCGATCGACATCGTCGATCGATCGAACGCTACGAGGTGGACGATGTGCGTGTTAAGGTTGAACCACTACCACAACAGCAACGAGACCCGATGGAGGATGAGTATGATTATTATGGTGACGAATTAGACAACGATATTGATCCAGTACCACCGATGGACACAGAGTCTGTGCATAAGGATGCACCTAAGCAGGAAGAACATGATGGTGGGAATGACCATCCGGAAGATTACAACGGTCCGAATGGCCGGTGGACAGTTTATAAAGCAATTGAAGGTCTTAGCAGCGGATACGGGTTCGGTGGAAGGGCTTGCGTGTTGCGGAGCATTTGTGAGGCAGCCGAAACACAGTTTACGCACACGGGAGGAGTTTTCGCGGAGCTGTTGCACATCATGCTAAGGTGAGTTGAACAGGAAGATTCAATCGTGAGACATGTTAAGGGGTGCTGTGTACGATTCCTTAGAATAATGCATGTAGGCAGCGGTGGATCAAGCTCTTTGGCGGTCCCTGGTGGAATTGCAGAGGCCCCAAACATTATGACATGAACGACGAGGCCCTCTAACCAGCGAGGCCCCTGGCGGCCGCCAACTCCACCCATAGGTTCATCCGTCACTGCATGTAGGTCGTAATCGCATGTACAAATGTGGCAGAGTTTCTCCAGTACCTGGAGATTGGATTATCCCATCGTCTGCCTCCGCCTAATTCTTGACCGTCGCTATGAGACATCGATGTTCTGCCAATGGTGTCTAAGTCATCTATAAAGCCTAAGAATTGAAAAGATCGCGCCCTAGATATCGTTTCCCGCGCTACTCCTGACATTTCCCAGTGCGATGTTTTTGTAGCATAAAGTATAAACACTTTCTTTCGTCCCCGAAGAGAGTTGAACAGTACTAACATCATGTTAGCCACTTGCATCTTTATCAGTAATTCATCTATTGTAGCTCCCGACAGGCAATCTAGTTGGATGATCTGGCGGAATCAACGCGAGATATAGTAGGCGACCCCAAAGAGCCTGAAGAGTGGCGACGAACATTGAAGCACTGATAGTCGACGCTTCGTCCAATTCCTTCCCACTCTGGCGTAAGGACCTTTTCGATCATGCCTGCCATTTATGGCTACCACGTAGTTGGATAGTCAATCTTCACTACGGGGGAACGGAAGGGTACTAAATCCCAGTGTGACCAGCGCCTCCACCGCCTCAGTCATGGGACCACCCTCTCTTGTCTTGAGTTAAGATTTTACTTTGAAACAGATGTTGATGCATGAATCCCTTCCACGTCTTCCGTTGTCTGACATCACATGCAGAGGCGGGTTAACCTCTTTGGAGGTGCCCTAGGCGTAAAAGAAGTTAGGGCCCCAACAGCAGTTGGAAACACCTATTCCTACCGTTGACTTTCAATCGTAGGGGAAAGGGGGAGGAGGGAGTTAAAATCGGCATTAGTCTTTCCATAATTGAATCTGAGGACGATGTTCGAAAAGGAGGGGGGGAGGGGGGAGGTTTGGATGGGTAGAATTATCTGATGGAGGAGCTGTTTTAAGTGCTTGGGCGACGGAGTTTCATTGAGCTTCGAGACCCTTCCCCTATAAGTTGCTATAGGATAGAACTGCTCACATGGTCTCTGAGGTAGATATTTATGACCTCTAACGGGTAGAAATACACATTGTTTTACCGTCTCTTGAATCTTTGTGATATTAATAGTATAGTAAGTCGTCTTAAAGTCGAGAAATAAATGTGTTCTTAAAAGAAAAAATCTCTTCTCTTCCTCCTATTCTCAACACAGTCCTTCGACCACAAATGAACCAGTGTCCGAGCACCGGGACAACGAGTACTACCGTGCGGAGCAGCTTGGTCTTTCTGGAGCACCCTGTGCAACAATATTTCACGAGTGCTCCACATCTCTACTGGACATGTTCTCCGGTGTACACGATCTTCATGGAACGATGGCGGCACCCAAATAGCGGAAAACTTTCACTTCTAAACAATTCTGCCAGCGTGTACGGGAGGAAAAGTACAGCACATCGCTTCACACCCGTTTGTCGACACTTAATATGTGATCAATAAAATATAAATAGCTAAACCTTCGTCTCACACGTTTGGCGCACTTGTTGTAATGCGAAAGAGGTCACGAGCACGATGCCTTACTGACCTAACAAGCTGTGGTGGAAAGAAAATTCAAGAATACCACCAGGAAGAGGTGCAATCTGTCACGGGCAGGCGCTAATACACGCGGGATGGCAAGTACTTGTTAGATGGACAGGTAATGTTCTTCTTGCCACATTAGGGCAACGGTTTCAAACCATTTGCTCCGCTTACGTTTTGTGTGCGCGTGTATCAGCTCGATCTTCATTTTTGTGACCAAAAGCGAGAAGTCCAGTCATGATCCCGATAACATTACGATATCTTCTGTGTTCTTTAGTGTTACTTCCACTCGGTATGGCGGACTTTATACCTTGGCTGATTGTCCCAGAAACGGCACCGACCCGACACCAGCTTATCAGTGGCATTGGTATACCGGTCGGTACTCCTGAGTCCATCACCAGTGGATGGGTCATGAAGGCGCAATACTTTCTGCCCACGAAGGTGGACGACCTGAAGCCACAGCTGTGGGAAAACTGGAACGATAGTCGGAGAGCACTTTCGAGGCGTGATCTTTCTGGATTGGGAGGTCCTGTTACGATCACTCAGCTGCCGGTCGGAAGAGGACACGAGCAATACACGATCGACAGTGTGGCGATACGTGAAGATCCTCTAGACACAAGCTCCCAGGAGGAAGCGTCCGACGAGCTGTTTGATGATGGTGATGACAACTACTGGAAGGATGCAGAGGATGATCGGGTTTTGCAGCAGGAAGACAGTGGGATGTGGCCCGCAGCGAAGGAAATCGATCCGAAGCAGCTCAAAGGGTACAGCGCGGAACAGTCTCGGTGGACGACGTACAAGGCGATGGAAACGTTAAGCGAAAACTATGGTCTTCCGGGACGGCCGTGTGTTTTGCGCAGTGTGTGTGAGTCAGCTGCGGCACCATTTACCCACACCGGCGGTATCTTTGCTGAGCTGCTGCATATTGTTTTTACGTGAGTTTGTGCGATGCGGTGCTTGGTTGGAACGATGCGTACATTTCATTTCTACTTCATCATAGGCCCTCGAGCACGACGGAACCTTTGTCGGAGCATCGGGATAATGAGTACTTCCGGGCGGAACAGCTGGGACGCAGTGGGGCACCCTGTGAGCGTATCTTTCCCGAGTGCGTCCACTCGCTGCTGGACATCTTTACCGGGGTGCATGATCCGGAAACGAACGCAATGCGGCTGCTACATGACGAGGTGCGAGACTTTCTGATGCGAAAGTAAGGTAGAGTGGGCAACAAAAACGGTTGGATCACTCACGGTCTGCTCTGTAACGTTTACTAGTCATGTTTCGGGTATTTTTTCCACACGCGCACCAGTTAAGAGGTTTATTTCGATTTTTTTAAATAAAAAAAGTATTTCGACAGCTGCTCCAATGCGTTATTTATTACTCGTGCCATGTGGAGTTCTCAATAGTTCTTCGAATAATGTACCAACGTCGTTCGATTTGTTGCACACTTCTATTTGTTTCATAAAATTAAGCTTATGCTATCCAGTGGACTTTTTGGGCAGTATTTTTCATATTTGGAACAACTTCCTCGACGACCCTTACTCTCCGCCGAATAGAACTCTTGTGGTAATGCCTCGTAATTCGAACCAGAAGGTCTGCAATGTAGCAACAGTTAGAAACGTAATTGCAAAACAAACCCAAGTTTAATATGATAAATGCATACGTAAAAACAAGCTGCATCAAATCACCAACAAGCCCATTGGCATCGTATACCGGATGTCTGGCCATCTCACAAATCATTCGTAGGATACACTTCTTTCCATTGTAACCGTAGCGCATCAAATTAAGCTCGATCATTCGGTACACCTGTTTACGAGTGAAGTTTGTCACCGTGGCACGTACGGCACGTTCTGATTCTTCTCCTTCTCCCTCCGGTGCCGGGTGTATCTGATCATTGTCAACCTTCTTCAGTACACCTTGCGTAAAGTCACTCGCTTTCCCCGGCATTCCATAGTTTGCTTCAAAGTTGTACGCCAAAAAGATGTTCCTATCCGGTATAAGTAGAGGCACGGAAAGAGCAATCAGGATCTAAAAACGATTCAAGTACGATTGGTTGGATTGCTACACGAAGAAGAACTACCACTTACCCCAGTGGCACTGTCGGATGTGTACACTAGCGTTCGCTTGGGACGATCTACTACACCTGCACAGAACACTTTAACGGAGCATGCAATGGCAAGGTACGCAATAATGGCGAAATTGGGCTGCATCTTCAAAAACTTAGACGACTCCTTCACGGTTCGGCGACTTGATGTGAAATAATGTTCCAAATCTTCACGCGTCTAGAAACTATTTTACGTCCGAGGTGCTCTTTTTATGAAGTATTATCACACGTATGTAGACCATTTCGCACGGTACGTGTCGGTGAGGGCAAGTACATAATGATAATTTCGTCACTTTTTTGCAACATTGCTGCGTGAATCTTTTTAATGGAACATTCTTCCCAACTTGCCTAAAGCAAATCTGGTCTAATCTAATCATACACTAAATTACAGCTTGCATGTTACGAGAACTACCGAGTCTCGCCCAAAGTTAGCTAAAAGTGTGAGATACTTCAATGAATAGTGTGTCCAGCTAACTATCCATACAATTGATGGAAAGATAAACCTGGAAGCCTAAGACTCGAAGTTAAAGAGCAATAACAAATTCCCAGAATAAGACACATTACAGCTCCTGACCTAGATCTTGCGACCCCAAAAACTCGCTCCGCTTGATCAACACCTGGATGATGGAAGCTGCGGATGAATTCTACGTCACCCAAGTAGGTGTTAATTTCTTCATTATCGTTAACATTTAAGTCGCGTGATAAGTTTCTAAACGGTCGTAAACAAGCTACCAACGGTAGTGCTAAACTGTTTAGTAATTGAAATTATGGTTGGATCTTAACAGATGTCACAAAGCAGGTGTTCTTTAGTAAGTTTACCAAATTGTAACAAGTTCCTTAAGCTGATTAGGTATACAATTTGAGATATCTCTAAAATAGAAGATCCTCGCCTTCGACTTCCTATCTTTATCGTATTTAGGCTCGAATGCTCTTTGTTGCTCTTGAATGTGCTCCAAACGATGATCATCTGTTCCACTTCAACGTTTGTAGAATTTCCTCTTATGCATCTGCCTTCGTGTCTCCGCTTAACCTCACTAATATTGTCTTATTCTAATACTCTTCCACTTGCCCCCGTTTGCTTGCACTCTAACACTTAATGTTTCAACACTATCGTTACCAGATCGATAGGACTCGCCGGACAATGGGCACGATATTTGTTGCAATTTCCTTGCTCACGCCCTAACTGTTCTGCACGCGCAAACTCACTTGGTAGGTTCTCGTCCTGCGAAAGCGATGGGCTAAAACAAAAAAAAACAAGAGAACATGATCACGATTTGTTCTATCCTCTCGCGAGACGGCGATCCTTACGTAAATATCAACTGCAACACATCACCCAACACGCCGTTCTCATGACCGAGTGGCGTCTCCGCCAGATCACAAATCATCCGCAGTATACACCGCTTCCCGGCGAATCCGTATCGTTGCAGGTTCAGTTCTATGGTGCGGTAGAACTTTTTCCTGCTTAAGCTGGATTGTTTCGGGGTGGATGTTAGCATACGTGAGGTGTCGCGTGCCTTCCTGGCTTCCCCTTCATGTATCTGATCGTTGTCACCCTTCTTCAAAATGCCCTGCGTGAAGTCCGTGCTGTCCGTAGGCATGTTGTAGTTCGCCTCAAAATTGTACGACATGAAAATGTTCCGCCCGGTAATGAGCAGTGGAATGGATAGTGCAATTAGGACCTGAAACGAAACATAAAATTAGTAAGCTATTTTATTAAAAATAAACAAATCGTATTTAGGGCTTACCCCAGCGCAGCTGTTGAAGGTATATACTAGCGTACGTTTCGAACGGCCATGCTCGGTAATAATGTCAGCACTTTCGGTATCGTTTTTACTCGCCTGTAAGATGGATGCCCAGAGCAAGAGCAATCCCAACAGCAACAAGGGATGCTGTTTCAGAGGAAGATCCATTATGGGACGCACCAACCAACCGACTATGATGACTGATCGATGTCGTATGTCGATCTCATCGCTTAACTATAAACTAGCGTTCTAATCACACTTGACTGCTTACACACAAACACGCACACGCGCGATCTGTTGATTTAAATGGTAAATGTGCAGCCTTTTGTGCATTAATTTTCACCTCCAGAAGCACGTCAGCACACCCGGTTGGTCGGACCGTCGTGCAGTGGCCTCATTCAAATGAGTGATTTCCATCAGTGGCGCCTGAAGCATTAGCACAGTGAAGCGCAAGATGAAGACGCGGCTTATTAGTTTTCGTATCAAATAATTTATTTCGTTTACATACATAAACAGGTGCGTGTGTTCGTGAGGAAGCGGTGTCGACGCATTTCTATTGGCATTGGATTGCAATTTAGCATACAGTTCGGGGTGCAAACTTTCCAATAGGACGATGGTTTCATGAGTTTACTGGCCGTGCATTGGAAGACTCTGCCGACACTACTACCGATATGCGTAAATAAATATTCTCGATCAGCGTATGTGTTCGAATATATGTGCGCAGAACAAGGGAACAACTTCATGATTCTTAAATGATCCTAATAAAAAAAAAATATTTCAATCGAACGATGGTAAACATCTGCGGGATTATAATACTTGGTATTTATAAACTAAAGATAATTTCCAAAAAAAAAGCATGCATTGCATCGTTCGAACCTTTGTAAAGGTCGAGTGTCTTTTTTTCCATGATATGTTTATCCTTTTCTTGAAACTTATATACAAGGTACCTAAATAAGCCGCTCGTTTACTCATCTGCTTGCACCGATTCTACAGCATGGTTCTGCGCATCGTTTACCAGTGCTACTGGAGTTACTGGAGGCGGCATTTCACAATCGATTGGGGATGCGAGAGTAGCGAACTCTGCTGTTAATGTTTGCGAATTGAGCTTCGAACACTTTTCGAGGAACTTTGCCTCGTCCTCAGTACATTCGGCACTGGCGAGCGATGCTGTGGGTAGGTTTGGAAAGGTGAAATGCTCCTCAGCCTCATCTAGCTCCTCCTCCTCTTCTTCCTCAGCATGGTAGATCTCTGTGGCGTAGATGTCGTACCCGTACGTATCGAGGAACTGCCCTTCGTCGAGCGGCTCGACCAGCTCCATATTCGCCCCCATGTGGTTCAATCCTTGGCAAAAGTCATCATCGATATAAAGATCTTCGGTTGATTTCTAAAATGAAGGTAAAATGTAAATTAGATTAAACAAATACTTCTGATGACCTTAATCTTAATTGTGTGTTCTATTTTCCATAGAAATTGATCCCCTAACAGTAAAGACAGAGACAAAAATGATTATTCCCTCCAGGACTTCCAGGTGCATTTCCTAAAAGTGGGAGTTGGAGATGCCGGGTATCGATCCCGGTACCTCTCACATGCTAAGCGAGCGCTCTACCATCTGAGCTACATCCCCTTGTTGGGTAAAATGCTGTTGCGTGTCTTTAAAGCACAATCATGCGACCTACTTTCAAAAACGCTCCACCACTGACCATGTCCATCAAGGTGTGTCGTTGAAAAGCCATTCACCATGCTATGCTGCACCGATACAGTGTTGAATGCCGAACCCCACCCTTGCGACAAATGAATCGTGGTAGACTGTATTCGCGATCATGCCCCCCCAGTTGCGTTCATTCCACTTGATTGGACGACTTTTATCGGCGCGAGTTAAAATTGGAACCAGTAATGAATCGGAGCAAATGAAATGCTGCGTGCAGCCGGTAAAAGGATCACGTTTGATCGCAACATTTTGCTATCTTTGACAATAAACAACAGCGCATACTTATTCATTCTGGAAGAGCTTTGGTCAACACTTACTTGGAATGGAGTCATCGAATGAAACCGACTAGCCATAGCACTGCCTGGTGTTGGTGTCAACGGGGGCTCGAACATGGACACGAAGCTTTCTCGCGGGAAGTTCATCTCTCCGAAGGCGGCTGTCATACCAATACGACTTCCGGTAGGAACTGTGCAGACAAAAATGATAGTAAACTCACAAATTGCTAAACAATTCTTTCCTCTAGCAACTTACCATTAAGCCCTTCTGTCGGTACCATAGAGTTGCCACAGTTACAGCACACGAAACGTTCGATTCTGCCTGCTCCACCGGTGGCGATTTGATGGGCGCCCGTACCAACAAACCCTGGCGTTCCCGATCGTCCATTTGGATCGTTACTGGTGGATTTCGTTGCGGGTTCTTCCGGTGCAATCAATCTCAGCTTGGAAAAGGCACGCAACAGCTCATTGCCACAAGAATGTCGGACGGTGCCAAGTCCACATCCCTGCCCCGTACCAGTTGGAGTGATACATCCAGACGACGGAAGATCCACATCGTCCAGGTTGGCCGAGTTTGGTCGCGAAGAAGCCGGACTAATGTCTGACGCACGACGGGATATTTTGCGCATGTTTACCGTCACACGTGTGGTCAGCTTTTTCTTGCGTGCACTTCCCGGTGGCATGGCCGTTGAAGTGGCAGTAGTGGTCGTGGTAGTTGTTGAAGCAAGCGCTGGTTCTGCAAACGGTGCCAAGCGTTCCGTGCTCGAGACGACACTCTCCCTGTAGACTGTTTGCTGATGGTGGATGGCCACACTGTTTGTACCGGCATTGAGTGCCTTACGGCGAAGGAATAGTTGTGAGTTTGGAGCGAAGGCCACCGGTACCGTTGACGGCACGGGCAAACTCTCCTGTTCTGCTGATTGATGCACCTCAATTGTGGGTCTTGGTGCTGGTGTTTCCTTTGGTTTCGGTTGATGATTTGCCAGCAGTACATTAAGATGCGTTACAGCTGAATTCTGCGAACCCATTGACGCTGGAGGTGATGGAGAAGCAGCAGGAATAGCCATGGGTGAGATTTCCACATTTTCCGACTTCCCGAGATCCTTATCCGTTTCCCCGTCATCGTTTTCCTTCATTGCGGATGTCTCCTCCGCTTCGAGAGTCTTTTCCAGCTCGAGCACCTTGGTGGGAACGAGCAAATTCTCCTCTACCACCAATGATCCATCTGCGCTCTTTCTTGAACTTCCTTCGTTTGTCGGTTTCTTTCCACTGCCATCCATCTTTCTCACCGGACTGTAATCGAATCCAGTCTTTTCAAATGTTGTTTCAATCTTTTTGATTACGTCTCGCACCGATGAAAGGTGGGCGGTTACGACACTCAAGGAATCGTCCAAAGATCGTTCGGGCTTTCCATTTGCCTTCGGTTCTTCGGAACAGGAAGTATCTTGTGTTGTTTCTTTCGGTTCATCCGGCATAGGCAGTTGGCTACGTTCGCAGATCTGTTTCTCCCTCTTCCATAGCGTATCCTCGAACGGTGATCCTCCGTTAACTACCAGCTTCGGAGTGCAGTTTTTCTGCATCGTAACTGTGGTACACGATTCCGGCGTGCGTATAATGTTCACGCTAATGTTGATGCGCTTTGGCTTGATATCTTGCAACGATGTGGAGCAGTTCAGATTGGTCGAGGTTAGGAAGGAACCACTGCGAGTTGCCAGCCCTGCGTTGAAGAAGGATTTGCTACGACAATCCTCTGGTGTGACGGGTTGCGATTCATCTGCGATCTTCAGCTTCTGGTCTGACAACCAGGCGTGCTTCCGTATTTTGTTTTTGCGTGCTATCGGTGTGTCGGGCAGGGTAAAATCACCAATCGTGAAGCGGAATGAGTTGTTCAGCTTCGGTGTAATACTACGGCGTCTTGTACCCGGGGAGCTGTCGCAGGACTTTGACGGATGTTCCCGTTGCAGTGGTGTACCTTTCTCCTCAGAATCACTACAGAAAGGCCGAACTGGTTCTTGTTTTAATTTTGGTTCATCAGACAACACCTGCGCTAATGAAGTTGCAGAAGAATTTGCCTTTTGCAGTTCGTTGGGAACCATCAAATCTGTGTCCTGTCTTTCATTGTTGATCGCTTCAACTCCTTGTTCATTTTGTTCGATAAAGCTCTTGTTAAGCTGATCCTTAATTTCAAACAGTTCTTTGGCCGCCTTTTTATTCGCACGCGCGGGCTTCTTGTGCTTCTTAACCGTGCTCGTTCGGTCGTATATGACTTGCTTCGAGGACGATTTCGGCGAAAGAAACTTATTATTAAAATCGAAGATCGTTTGATAGATTGCAGAGTTCGAAAGGCTGAAGGTTGAGCTGAGTGGTGACTTTTTGTCTACAGTCTGTGACCGTTCCTTAGCGTTCACATCTGACCATCGTTGGCCGTGGTGCCTTGGTGTTAGCTGCTGAACTGATGCTTTCGTCTTGTTAATTTTTCTGACCGGCTTTTTGGGAAGTTGTTTGGGAGCCTTGGCTAGCTCCGATTCCTCGGTGTGGAAGTAGATCTTATCTGCTTTCTCAATGTGCGCACTTTGTTTGCGAACGTCATTCAGTTCATTCTTGAGCCGCACTTCCGACGAGTTGGCACGCTCCTCGTAATCCTCTGCCAACCAATCGTAGGTGCCATTCTTCTCCATGCCCAGCTCCAGCAGCAGACAGTCCAGCAGATCAACCACGTTGCCCATCGTGATTTTTCTACTATTCAGATCACCTAGCCCCCCTTCAAAGATCTGTCGGAAGCGTTCACAGCGTTCCTTTTCGAACATTGGCAGCGGAAGATCTGCAGTGGTGTGCAATTTCTCCAGCTCAGCTCGGTTATACACGACGAATGGGACGTAACCGTTCAGTATTTCCCACAGCAGCAATGCTACCGAGTAGACATCGGTGCTCTTGCTCGGATACACAAAGCTCGCCTTCGGAATGAGCAGCTCCGGTGCGACGTAGTAGAAAAGGGAAAACTTCTCCCGGTACTCCTTGCAGTAGGGCAGGAACCGGCTTGCCCGACAATCATACCCAGAACCGTCGCCGAACGAAAGCTGAGCACCGTGTGGTTTGGAGCGGTTTTCACAAATTTCCGACGACAACTTGCGGTATTTGTCGCGCAGAAAGTGTTCATCGTTCTTGATCAGTCTTGCGTAAGTGGTGATCTTCTTTAACTCGTCGTTCTGGGAGGAGGTCATGGAGTTACGCGACGAAGATGTGCTGCCGTAACGATTCTCAATTTCACGCCGCACCTCGTCGGACGAAGCATCCGTAGTCAGTTCAAACGAGGTTAGTTTGACGGAGTAGGGATAGCGACGCATCAGGATGCATCCGCTGGATATGTTGGAATGGATGTAGCCGCACTCTTGCAGATAGCAGACAGCGGATGAGATTTGCTGGACAACAGTGATAGCATGAATCAATGATAGTCTTTTGTTCTGTGGAAAAAAAAGAAAATCGATATCAGAAATCTCTCGAGAAACATTCGAATCGTTCCTTACCATTTTATGTATGTAATCAAAGAGCGTAAAATCGAACGGTTCCAGCAGCAGCGTGGCCTGGTTTAGAGCCGAATCGTACGATACGGCCATCAGTGTTGCCATCGTTGGATGACGCACCTGTGACAGCACCTCAAAATCTCTCCGGCAAGCTTCCTCCGCAAAGTAAAGGCTCCGCTCCATGTTCAGCGAGTACTTGCGCAACGTCACCGCAGCTCCACGGAACAGACCGCAGGAAAACTCCAGCGGACAGACAAAGGCACTCCGTAAACTTCCCACACGGTAGCGCACTTCGTTCGGGAAGCATGTCAGTAAATTGCTACCAATGCTGCGCCGGAAGCATTCCAGCAAATTCCGTTCCGTGTAGCGCGTCTGCAAAAAGTCGTCCGACATCTGGATGCTTTTGCTCCACTTCTGTAACGAATCCAACTCGAGCAGAATATCCTGCGGATCGTCCTGCATCGCCAGCTGTGCCAACTGTGCGTCGATCTCTTGCTGGCGGTTTTGCAGCAGCTCATCCTCACGCTCCATCTCGAGCTGTGCATCCTCACATTCGTCCTCGCCTTCCTTCAGTGTGCTCGCATTGGACCGATCCAGATCGGTGATTATACGTCTCGATCGGCCCTTCAGAACACTTATAGGTTCGGTAATAATGCTGCTAGACTCATCGTGGAAGGCAGTCGTCTGCAGGAACTGAAAGTTGTCGTTAATCAGCTGCTCGCAGTTACGTATCTCCGCCAGTGTGTCCTGACCCGGAGTAAGATGCTTGCTATTGTTTTGATCTGGCTTAGTTTCTGCCGTTGTGTCTGCGTTGTCGCTGAACGGTAGTGCATAATCCACCAGATCTCCATGCTTGTTTACAATCGTCTGATAGGAGAGTGACTTGTGGCGCTGTTTGGCGGCAGTGGGCGAGGGTTCTTCGGTACTGTTGGGTTTCATCGAACCGCGATAGGCGCGGGAAGAGATGACGTGTTCGTCGTAGCCGGAGGATGAGTTTAGCTCGTACTTCCGATAGGACCCAGTCAGTGGAGAATCGGAATCACTCTGCTGGCGTTGCTTCGGTATACAGTTGGACAGTCTGACAGATGGTGTCGCCTTCAACGCTACCACGGGAGGTGCCGGTGCAGGTTTGTCTTTGAACACACGCGAACGGTTTCGAATGTTGCTTTGCTTCTTTGGCGTACCGTCAGTGTACGGGCTAGCGTTCGCTTTGTAGAACAGCCGGGGTGGACTTTGCACCATGTACGAATCACCAAACGTTCCGTTGATGTGGTGTGCTTCGAATTCCGCTACCTCGTTCTCGTAGATGGTGTTGTTTGGTTTCGGAGTCGTGGCTTTAGTGCGCTTTGGTTGGCGCTCCAGTGGTTCCGAGCTAAGCACCGCCGGAAGTGACAAACGGGTGTCGGTCGGATTGGTGTGATTTTTCTCGATCGCTTTACATCCGTTGTTCCACTGGTTGTTGGAGTTCTGAGACGCGTTGGATGATGCGTCGGTTGGGATGCGGTTGATGTTGCGATAGAATTCTACCGATCGCTTTGGTTTCTTCGGAGCCACATCTGAGGAAGGTGTACCTGTTGGGGCAGCTGTTGAGGAGCGATGGTGACGAGCGTATCGCGGAGACTTTGGCACTTCAAACCGGCTGGTGGTGCGATTCAATATCATCCGCTCGTCCCGGGCCAGCTCGATGTCGGAGCTGAAGTCACCATCGCAATCGCTGTCGTCGTCCTCGCCGGATGGTTCCTCCTTGATAGTGCCGTGAGCCAACAGTGATATCCGAGGTGGAAGTGTTGCATTCACTTGGCCCGTTGGAGTTTTAGGGTTTGGCAGAATGTCGCTGTTGCGTTGTTGAGTACGCCAGTCATTGAATTTTGCCAGCGCTTCCAGGTAGGCTAAATCCTGCACTTGACCCACCTTTGGGGGAGCACTGTCGCGTCGCCGGTGACGCTTGTCTCTGCAAGAGCGTAAGAAACAAAAAAAAAACATTTTAATGTGCATTATCTTCAAGAGGTTAAGGCAAACTACTTTGTGGTCTATTTACGACAAAGAACCCTTTTTTTAATTGTCCACACTACGACCGGTTCCCTCGTGAACTAAGCGAACATAGTGGTATCTCCCAAGCGCTATGACGGCGGAAATATTACCGTCGTGCCTTGGTAACTTTGTAGCAAATTTCTCACTTGACACCTTTATGTGCTTGTTACAGCAACATATGTACATGTCCCAGATATTGACGCCACGGCCACTGGTCCAAAAGTAACTCTCACACGTAGAGTTTCACCTGCTCGTCCCTTGCGTTGAAAAAGCGTGTGCTTTTGTCGACATTAAGACTAAGTGTTCATTTGTACCTTTGCGAAAATTTCCACCAGAGAATGTTTATTCAATTATACGGTGGATGTGAGAAAAGGTGAAGGAGATCGTTTTGCATCCGTTGGGGGAAAAACACTGACCGGAACGAACAGCTCTCGGTCAAACATAAGTGAAGTGTCGGAACGGAATGACGTACTTGTGATATGAACGGGATGATAAGCTCACACCTCCGCAGAGTTCTCATTGCAATGGTAGAGATTTCAAGACATTTGGTAAGTGCACAGATTCGAAACAACTGCACCCTAGATACCTCCCAAAGGAAACGCTAGAAAGCGACAGTCTGTGGATGCGAACCGATACGAACCAATTTTCACACTTTCCTCCAGGCGTCTTTGTTGACATTAGAAAACGAACGCTGGGTCAGGAAAATCAGATACAGAAAATCCCCTTTCCAGGTATCAACGAATTAGTTCAGGGAACTTTAGCCAGCAGAACAAATATTCCACACAAAGTGCCGCCTGTTATTTGTGCGCGCTAGCGAGGTTTTCATGCTTCAATTTCTTTAAATATTGCGAGACAAGCGACAAACGATCTTCATCATTCGTTGGGCTTTCATCGACCGCGTTAGTGTCGGGTTTGTACCGATTAAATTGTGATCACGCTTAAACAAATAAATAAATTCCGCTCCGTAACGGAAAGTGTAAAATGGGGAGAGAAAAAAGATACTTTCCCAATGGGAAAAGTACCAAGACGAAACAAAAATGAAGGTTGTTGGAGACCTAGTTCCTCTGCGAGAGCTCTGAAGTGAAGTGTGCTTTTCTTGAGTGTTGTTATTGTAAGAATACGATTTAATAATCATTTCAATTTCTGGGTAACGCATCATTCTGTCTCCAATGACTTCGAGCTTGTGTCCAATTACTAAAACGATATACATTGACGATCTTCATATGTAGTTATGTTTGTAAATTACATCGAAACATCACAGCAAATGTCTCGGAATTAGTGCTTCCATATCATATCATTTGGATCTTCAGACAGCTTTTTAAGTGGTCTAGCTTCTCGAGTGATGAGTGGTCTAGAGACTCCTCCATACTCTCGAATGTTAGTTTTGCAGACCACCAAGTTTTCCAAAATGTGAAGAAGCCAGCGAAGATAAGCTCCATTTTATTTCACTGGAAGACGTATTCTCCCTGGAGTACACCGTTTCTTGAAGTCTTTAAGCCGAATTAAAGTTAGGGCCTTTTCGTCTTCTTCGATGGCTCTACAACCTCGAGAGATGTCGGGGGCCTGTCAATTCAGGCTTCCATGACTTGACAGGAAATAGCCCAAATGGGATTCGAACCTCGTCCCTGCCCGTTCGAGGACCCGCGCCGCTATCTACTCGACCACCGAGCCGCTCAAAAACACAAAACGCCAACAGTTCATGAATGCTCATAGACTAATGAATCTTCAGGGATTTATGTAACCCCAAAGATTCATTGATATCCTTAAATCCTTGAGGATTGATTGCAGATTCGTACGATATTACATCAGACATGCGAATCCAAAGAAAGACATATTCAAAACTATTTCCCCAGGGGGCTCTAACCTATTTTCCATTGGCTCCCTGTGCCTTGAAGTTCCGTATGCCAAAACGGGGACAATAAAGCCACCATTGCATTGATCGTCTATAGTACAGCAAACCTGTAGTCTAACGGCCGGTCTAAAACAATTGTCTAATTGAAAAAAAAAACAAAGAAAACTAACACTAACGTTTCCCGGTTTAGGCCACCACCTGCCCAGACCGTCGTGAGCCCCGTTTTCCCCGGCAGCTCCGCCACGAATCGGATTTAAGTGATCCGCGTGCAAAATAAATTGCAGCTTGCAGTTGCTGGAGCTGGAGGTGTGGAGAGATTGAGGCGATTGCCAGAACACACCCCACCCAAACCCGACCGACCGCCGCAAGCGTGAAAATCGCCAGTATAAACGTGATTAATTTTCACGCCCTCATTGGTAAATAAAGGCGGCACACACGAGAGATTGAACTGCATCCATTCGTTTGCACCGGCCAAGATCTGGGCTGAACCTAAATCGCCAGACGCGGCGGAGAAAAGGGAGATTTATAAGCTGACCCACACATGTGAGCTGGACCCTCCTGTTGTGCTTCTTCGTCTCTGTGGGGGCTTTGTTTGGTTTGTTTGCTTTTTTATTGGTGTGTTACTCCACTACTCGCTTCCCCGTTAATGAATTGCACCGATTTTCATGGTTTTCACTTTTTTCGCCTTTCATCATCGGGTGGTGGATTGGGTTGGAATGAACAGGGGGAAGGGGAGGAGGACTGGAAATTGGCAGCAAAGGGTGTTGGTTTTTCCTTAACTCGTCCTCCCCTTTATATATCTTCCATCACTTTCCACTCGTGTGTCTCGTCACATCATGCAGAAATCTTTCGGAACATTTATCTTTTAAAACGATTGTTTCCATTTTCTCTCTCTCGCTGCAGTACGAATGAGAGTCGTTGTTTTTCTTTTTCCTTTAATTCTCCGCAAAAAAGTGTGTACCTTGCACAGATTAATGCCGTAGTATCCCATCCGTCTCATCCATCCGGCAGGAGTGCACGGAAAAGCAACCGGTAAGAGCGGCGACCGGGATGGCGTTGTGTCCGGCGAACTGTGAAGTTTGGCGAGCCCAGGCCGTAAATTCATTTTGACAGGAAGTTGCCTTGTTTTTGCTCGCGCGAGACGACGCGTGTACGACTGCAGCACGATTGGTAATGAGCTTGAAGCTCGCGAGTGTCAGCTGGCGCGTAATGAGGATGGTGAAGTTTGCATTAAATGGACAACATGGAAAACTTACACCTGTCACTTGGTGGCTTGTCTGAGCAAGTGGAAGGCAATGCTGGAACTGCCGGTACCCAGGTGAGAGTGGAAAAGTCATGGCAGGAAAGTGAGACGATAACAATCAGGGAAAACATACATGGAAACCTTCCTGTCGTTTTTTTGTCTGAAACCAGTGTGAGTGAGTATGATGTTGTAACTTACGCAGAGCGCTAAGCTTCAGTGGCTAAAGTCGCTACAGAGTAAATCATTGCCAATAGATGATATGTTTTTGAGAATAAACAGGAGTATGTTTTTGGAGAAACTAATTCATTAAATAATTATAAATCATTACACAAAATGTAACCAGTAGGTAATATATGCAACCACTATTTGAAGTGTAACTCTCCAAGTATTTCAGATAAGATGTGGAATATCTTACCTTTTATTTTGATGAGATCCACTCAAAAATTAAGTTGATAGCACAATTTAAAAAATTAAACATAAATTTCTTAGATCTAAACAAATTACGCAGGACCGACTCTCCTGTCGCAGGTACATTCAAGTCACGGAAGCCAGAAATGGCAGGCCAAGGCCTCTAGAGGTTTTAGAGCCATAAAAGAAGAAGAAACTAATTATATTATAAACAAGATGCACTGATCTATTGTCTGGAGTAACAATTGAATATCAGAAGTCTGAGATTGGCCAAAGAATATGTTCCAGATTTGTACATTGGACTCAACTCCAGCAATAGAGCTCAGCTCCCTAATCATCATTTACGTAGAGATCTTATTATTATTGAGATTATTTCTGTTTCTAGCGAGTCTAGAGATGGATTAGAATATACTCAGACAATTCCCCAGGCATCCGTGTAGATAACTGATTGCACGCAATGGAAGACCAAGCCCCTTAGAGCCCCCAGAGAAATCAAAGTTCGAACGATAGTTGAAGATCCCAAAATTAAGGAGCTTTGAATACTCCGAATGATTGAAACTGTAGAATTTAGCATAAATTATAAAAAAGTGGATGAAGGCAGTCTTTTAGAGAGGTCGATTCCTTCGTACTCCTCAACTGTGGGGAGTGCCATGGGCTGTGTCTAGCCCGATGGCAGAGTATGAGGGATGAGAATGAGCTCGGGAGGTTCCTGTATTCTATATCACCACATCGTCCCTGGTTTCATACGCTTCCGGTAGGTCTAGACTTATGTCGAACAATTATGCGATGAA
>AXCM01004114.1:0-21959 GCA_000473375.1 Anopheles culicifacies | reverse complement strand
GCAATATGCACAGAGAAAAGGGCAAGAATTATGAAGCAAGGCAGGGAAAATCTTCTCGAATGCCGCAAACAGGCGTGTTAGAATCCGATGCGCTAATGTGACGTTTAATTATTTTTTTTTTCCTTTTCCTCTGCCCATCCCGCAGGTTTACTATGCCAAAAAGAAGCGGAGAGCTCAACAAACACAGGGAGAGGACACGTCCCACAAAAAGGAGCGGAAGCTGTACAACGATGGCTACGACGACGAGAATCATGACTATATCATTAAGAATGGCGAGAAGTTTCTCGATCGATATGAGATCGATTCGCTGATCGGTAAGAACATGACATTGCTCACAATTCCTGACGTCCACCGTTTACTAATGCCTTTACTTCACGTCCAACCCACAGGCAAGGGAAGCTTCGGTCAGGTGGTGAAAGCGTTTGACCACGAGGAACGCTGCCAGGTGGCGATCAAAATCATCAAGAACAAGAAACCCTTCCTAAATCAAGCACAAATCGAGGTCAAGCTGCTGGAAATGATGAACCGGGCCGACGCGGAAAATAAGTACTATATCGGTAAGCGCGGTGGTTTCTTGAATCTTTGACGAGAATGAGCGTACGATATTTAACGTTTGTTTTTTTTTTCTTTTTTGTGACATTACAGTTAAGCTAAAACGACACTTTATGTGGCGAAATCATCTATGTTTAGTATTCGAACTGTTATCCTATAATTTATTCGATCTACTGCGCAATACAAACTTCCGCGGCGTATCACTGAACCTGACGAAAAAGTTTGCCCAGCAATTATGTACGGCGTTATTATTTTTAAGTACACCAGGTAGGTTATACAAGTGTAGTCAAGTCGATTGAATTTTGATTGAATGTATTAAAGCAACAGCAAAGAACTAACGATAAATTTGTGTTTTGATTTCAGAATTAAATATCATACACTGTGATTTGAAACCTGAAAATATACTACTTTGTAACCCAAAACGATCAGCAATTAAGATAGTGGATTTTGGCAGCTCCTGTCAGTTGGGACAGCGGGTAAATATTTATGCAACGTGTGTGTAACGGCTCCTTTTCTAACCACAGCATTATTC
This sequence comes from Anopheles culicifacies, assembly GCA_000473375.1. Taxonomy (NCBI): domain Eukaryota; kingdom Metazoa; phylum Arthropoda; class Insecta; order Diptera; family Culicidae; genus Anopheles; species Anopheles culicifacies. The sequence goes on along the minus strand of AXCM01004114.1, from coordinate 20,875 downwards.
TTCTGTGTTGCAGATATATCAGTACATACAATCACGCTTCTACCGATCGCCAGAGGTACTGCTGGGGATACCGTACGATTTAGCAATCGATATGTGGTCGCTCGGTTGCATCTTGGTCGAGATGCACACCGGTGAGCCACTATTCTCTGGGTCGAATGAGGCCGACCAGATCAACCGGATCGTGGAGGTGCTGGGCATGCCGCCGAAGCACATCCTCGACCAGGCGCACAAAACACGCAAATTCTTCGAGAAACTCCCGTCGGACGGTAGCTACGTGCTGCGGAAGACGCAGAACCAGCGAAAATACAAACCGCCCGGTTCGCGCAAGCTGCACGACATTCTAGGTGTCGAGACGGGCGGCCCGGGCGGCAGACGGCATGGCGAGCCGGGACACAGCGTATCGGACTATCTTAAGTTTAAGGACCTCATCCTAAGAATGCTGGACTACGACCCGAAGACACGGGTTACACCGTACTATGCCTTGCAACACAACTTCTTCAAGCGAACCTCGGACGAAAGCACCAACACAGCCAACACGATCAGCTCGCTAAGCACGAGCCCATCGGTCAGCACACAAGATCAACCCAGCCATGGTGAGTATGGGCAAGCCCGGCAACGGCATGGTCTGTTGCCATTGCAGCCTTCTGCTCTACGCGAGGATAGGGTCGCACCGAATGTGGTTCCTTTATCATCCCAGTCCTGTACAACTGTCCCTTCATACACCTCCACCTATCATCCTTCCACTTTCCTTGCCGCTAAGGGCAGTGATTATCGCTATCACCAGCAAAAGCCCAAAATCCAACCAAAGCTTGCACATTCTATGTTGCCATCGGTGAAATGCCTAACATCTACCTCATCGGCATCTACGTCATCATCATCATCATCAACATCGTCGTCGTTATCAGCATCATCCTTGTCCGTCTCAGCATCTGCCTCCGGTTCGGTATCGTCCACCTTGTCATCCGTATCAACCGGTGGTGTTGGCGGTGATGTTAGTGGTGGCGGTACCGGGCTAACCAATAAGAGTGTAAAAGATTCGCAACCAGAGCTGGACGATAGACTGAAAAAAATACACATTGTCCATCAACCGACTGCCAACGAGAAGGCTTTTATTTCGTCCTCTTATCTGAAGTAGACGACTCATAGCCGTATGCACAAAATTGTAGTGAAAATCGTGTCATTGGGCTTTTTTCTTTTATTCGAATATTACCTAATCTCATTCCCGTCATGCAAGCGCATTTAGCTGTAATGAGCAAAGCAAAGCGCGGACGAAACGGCAAAGTTGTGCGGACATGCTACTAACTAACGATAGTTAAAGTGCTTTGAGTTTCTTTTTGTTTTAAAACACCCACTCCATGTGGCAATACTGCGGTGGAAATCCAAATGACGCATAGATTAGCCGCCGATCAAGGTGAATTAAAAGTGTTTCTCTTTGCGTTTGTGCGTGGTGTGTTTGCGTGTTTTATTTGCTAGCAAAACAGCTTTTCCACTAACCGAAGATATGTTCCATAATACAGTATAAGCTATTGTAACATTGCTTGCATTGCACGTTAACGTCCAAAGTGCTGCGTGCATAGCTGTGCATTGTATCTCTCGACCGTGTAGAAAATTCGTCCCAGACGTTCGTCAGTTTGTTTTCGAATTACGGTGCAATTGTTTTAAATTCACAAATGTGTTCACTGTGCTTTAGTGGTCGTGTATCGCACCTCGTTTACGGTTCTTTCTTCTCTTCTTTTTCTCTCTCTCTCTCTTTCTCTTTCTTTTTATGCGCGTATCCCTTTCCGTGGTTGCTTTCTAACACTTAACATGCATCCCCCTATCGCACGCCTTCGGGCGCTTAACATCGGCAGACGAGCGTCGATGACTCGAAACGGAGGATAATAGCCGGCAACAGCAAGTGCAACCGCATCCGACGGCTCCTCAAACGCATCGTAATAACAGTAGTAAATAGAATCAACTTGTGCTCGACAGTTTTGCAACCGTATTCTACTAACCCACACAATCGTAACAGTACTCAAGCTGGGAGTAACAGATGGCAAAACTCAAGTGTCAACAGGAAGCGACAGGCTGGTTAGAAAAACGTGTTTGGGAATAGGAGCGTCTGTGTAATGCATGGACGGATCGCGGTTAGAGATTAAGGATAGAACCACCATCATGCAAGGCTATCATCATCATCTAAGATATCAGCACATCTTCTATAAAGTAAGGTTTTTTTAAACCCCAGGAACAAACGTTTATATGCCTAACGCGGATGAATTGCCATGGATTAAGGTGAAAGTAGCAAGCTAGTAAGGTTAAATTATCAATTGAGAAGAGCAATAAACAAACGGAGGAAATGTTAATCAATATTGGTACGATAAGTAATAACACGTAACTTTTCCCCACATCCAAAAGGAAAACAAAACGAACCCATGATCATTCATCGTCAGTCACATTCATTCGTGATCTTCCATAGGTGTGGTTTTGTGTATGCATTGTTTTTGAATTGTGTCTTTTCTAAGTCAAATCAGTATTTCAGTTTGTGTGGAAGGGAGGGAAAACTCGCAGCATAATTAGTATTGGACTGAGTGACAGAGCACGAGGATCATATTGATAAAAAAAAACAACCAAAAGAAATCCTCGGCTAATGGCTAAGGTGATGGGAAAGTGGTAGACAAATGAAATTGAACCTGAGGAAACCTGCAGTGTCAAAAGTGAAACTATTGTACATTGCAATAGTACGGTTGTACGATACAAAACAAATAGTAATGGAAATAATATACAAAACATACACCCAAGAGGCAACAAAAAATGAAACACACATACACACCTTTTTTAAACATATAAAATACAAAATATATAAATACGCGTGAAGAAATAGATGAAACAAAGATAAACTGGACAAAGCCAACAGAGCAGGTATGACGGTATATTTAGTGAAGAAACGAAAACATGGTAGAGCAGCGCATCCTACATTATATAGTAAAACCAAACCACATAAATTCAACACATTCCAACCCAATAGTAAAGAAACGTGTCGAAGGATTCTACCTGTACAGAAAGTGCTGGCGATTGCGAAGTTAAGAGCTACACGATTGTAAGAACAACATTTTGCAACTGACAAAAAGGTTCGATTACCGGTGGCAGGAAACGAATGCAAACCATTGCGAACAAAATAAAAGTACCAGAAGACTTTAGATTATAGCACACAAGAAAGTGTCAGTTATATTTAGGGAGAAGCAGGAGGGAAAAATGCCACACATACAAACACACACACACACTCACACAGAAACAGCCGGTTACACGGTGTTACAGGACAACAACCAATCATGACACTACTCCGACTGATTTGCATGTAGAAAAGCTAGAATATTTCGTATATTGATTGAAACCGGATATCCATTTTTTGATTTGGGTGTACACATTTTTGATAGTGGTTGTTGATAGATGAGGAAAACAAATGTAGCTGCCTAAAAAGCATAGCTTCTTCACTAAGGGCCGGGTTCACTGAAGGGAAAGGAATACGGAAGGAAGGGGCAAACAATTGCGAACATTATTTCCAAACATATGATTCTGTACATTTCACAACAAAAGACAGACAGACAGACAAACGAACACCGATGGACCGGCAAGGAGAATTGGGATGATGCGTGCTAGTATGGAAATAAGAATGACTCAAAATAGTACAATGTATTGGAAAGTTTGTCCAACATAAAAAAAAGGAAAAGGAACTTATAATAACAACACAATTTAGATTCTGTACGATACGTTTCATGTAGCACTCAATCCATTATTATGGTTATAATTTTCCATGCCAGCCCATACCGTAATATCGGTACAAGGGCAGGTAAAACGTAGAATCAAAAGTTTTTAAATCATCTGCCGTTCCTGCCACCAGGGCTTCATTCTGCAGCTGGTGAAAAAGAAAAGAAAGGTGGATAAAGCAAAAACCTTACAGGAACTAGGACTATTGTGCATAATTATTACAAAAAAAAAAAAACGACAACACGACAAAGCAAATCTATCTCTCCAGTACTATTATGATTATCCAAACCATGCATCTTGTTACTACGTCTCCTCCATCTCTCTCTTCTAAACGTACCGCATGCATTATCTTTCACACTGCATACACAGACACACAACACACACACACACACACTCAGCCACATATTGAGAACGTTTAGAGCAAGCGGGAAGGATGGTGACATAAACGGGTGGAAGAAATAAAAGAACCAAACCTGACTACAAGTACCACAACATACAAAATAGTATAAACTATAGTGAACAGTGAGGAGTGTGAATGTTAAGGGGCAACCTTATATGGGAATGCTTAAGAAAGGCACAAAGCCACCTAACATCAGTCACGTGCATCGATGGCGATGGAGACAGTAAAGCAAGCAATAGCACATAATCAAATGTAAACGAGAATGCCAAAATGCAGTTTAGGGTCTAAAGAGCAAGCACATTCACATCAAAACGCATACTTCATGAACCAAATCAATGCAGTGCAGTGAGCCATAAGATGGGAATGATGGTGATGATGGTGGTGATGGAGCGCAGTAAGACAATGCAACAGGACAGGGTCGCAAGCTGTTTTAGTACATTCAGCAACCAAAACCAAACAAAAGCGAGAGAGAAAGATGAGAAGGTAGAGAGCAATTCAGAGCATCAGATGGTGGAGGCCACACTCTTCTAAACATATTTTGGGTAATGTTTAACTTCTTTCCACTAATCAGCAGTAATGTATGGATTGTAAGCGCTTTCTGTTTTGTGTTGTATTTTGATTTCTATTGTATGCATGCTATCTTACTTTCTCGATTAAAAATATCATTTTTCCTTTTGTTGTGTTTATTTTTGTGGCATTCTTTGAGTTTTACAACAATTAGATCGAGTTGAAATTGATTGCCACAGACATAGTTAATTGCATGTATAACCATTTTCTTTGCTTTTCGCGCATATTCTTCATGGTTTGGTGCGAGAATTTCATTAATGCATTGTTCGTTTTTGTATCGTACCGTTTTATCCGATAGGTCTATCATTACACCAGCAACAATCGTCACAGCCACAAAACCAACAGCAAACACAACCAAAATCACAGCAGCAAACACACGTTCTACTGGCGCAACCAGGCGCATCAGTCGGATCAAATGGGACGCACAGCGGTAGTGGGTCCGGTGCCGTGACCGGGAATGGTGCCATCGCTGCGACCAGTAGTAGCGTTGGCGGTGGTAATGCTTCCGGAGTGATAGTGCCGAGCAGCAATCCAGTCGGTTCCTCCAATGTATCTTCCACATCTTACCCGCACGCCATGGATTGTGATCCACCTGTGACATCTAGCCTCAGCCAGTCCGTGGGTCATCATGCGGGCGCATCTGCGGGTCGATACCCTGGCACTGTTGTTGCTGCGTCAGGGGCAGCACCCGCACACTATCACCGGAGTCGATACTTAGCTCAACAGCAGCAGCAGCAGCAACAGCAACAAGGGCAGCATTTGCAAAATTCCGCTACCCACTTGGGAGGATCGTCCGCGGCGCCTGGTGTGCTGGTTAGTGGAGTACACAAAAGTTACGCACCTGCTTCGTTACCACTCGATCTCGGCACCCACATGGCTTCGTCGCTCGGTGGGCTGGTCATCCCGGATCACCATTCAGCGGCAACCATGTCCGGCAGCTTTCTGGCCCACAATTTACCAATGGCCGGTGTCCCTGGCAGTATAGGAGGTGTGACGGTGGGATCGTCAGGCTATGCGCCTTTCTCGATGAATGACGCCATGCTGATGGCGGCGGCCGGTGCAAGCATAAACCCGGCAAACATGGGTTCACACGGCGGTACCAACAGTTTAGGTGTGATCGGTGGTCCAATTGGCTCAGTGTCTGGCGCTGGTCCATCGTCACTTATCGTTGGTTCATCAACGGCAGCAGCAGCCGCAGCGGCAGCAGCAGCAGCGGCAGCCGCCATCAGTGTCAGTGGCGGTGGTCATCATCTCATCGGCAGTACTGGAAGTAGCATTAGCAACAGTAGTAGTAGTAGTAGTAGTAACAATGGAGGAGGTGGCAATGGGACAGGAGGTACAGGGTCGGGTACATCAGGCAGTGGTAGCGGTGGGTCGGGTGGTGCAGTTAGCAGTAGTTCGAAAGGTCACGGACGTGGACCACCGAACGCACCGAGCGATCGGGATGAGTCGTCACCTATGGTTGGTGTTTGCGTACAACCGAGTCCAGTTATCATTCACTGATACAAACGTACATATTCTCATCTACACAATCATACATTTGTTGCATGCAGAGTTGCACAAACAAATAAAATACAGTTGGCCAGAATGCGATCGTGGCTCAGATAGCGTTATGGCAGGAGGTTGTTATCAGATCAGCTACTTGGGATTTTGGTTCATTCGCAGCATCAACGTCATACCATTGTTCATTATTAGCGTATTAGCTTCCCCAATCTACATCGTCCGCATTTGAATGTGCCCGTTTCATTCGTCATTAGTGAAGTTGGGCCCTCGACTGGAATCTAAAAATGGCCGCTTTTCTCACCGATGCAAACAGTGAATCAACCGATCCACCATATAGTATACATAATAATGCATTGGTAAGCTTTGAGCAATTTTGACTATTCCTGTGGCGGGTGTTGCCCTACAGCTGCTGCTTAAACAAATCGTTTAAGGAGAGACAACGGGTAGAGCAAAATACACACACACACACACAATACAGCGATAATTGTTTACGAGCATATGTAGATGGAATGGCCGAGCAGTTTTGCAAGAAAACAAATGATGAAAAACATAAATAAGCGATAGTGTTTTTGCTAATGGTACTGCCAAGAAACAATCGGTTTGGAGCAACGTGCGACAATGTACACACATCCTTGTAGGACAGATGAAGATATCTGATCATTTTTTTTAAAGAAGCGCTTAAGAAGGGATGGGTTTTAGAAGGGGCGGTATATGGAGCGCGCTGTTGCCGCCCAAAGTCCAAACGGTAATGATGTGTTCCGAAAGGTTTAATGAATTCCTATTACTACCAATGTCTGTGTTCTTCGAGAAGTGAAAGGGGAAGAAGGAGGAAGTGGCGAGGGGTGTGTGCAGTGTTTTGCAATTGAAACCCGTAACTAGTGATGTAGGATAATAGAACTGACTGGTTTTTTTTTTACGATGCAACACGCAACATGCTCCACACAAATGCAGCTACGTAGGTTCGCGTGGATGTAAAAGTATGGTTAGGGATTGTTCGTTCGGTGGCATGCTGCATACCTCAGCAATAGTGAATCCGATTTCAAAAACATCCCATTTTGTTCACACTGGAATGGGTGGCTTCAGAAACCATTTCTCCACAGCCCAAACAAATTCGTACGGAATATGACAGCTTACAGGAAAGCGCTGAAACTGCAATGAAAATATTTCATGGATTTATGAAAAGCTGTTTAAGTTGCTAAATCAGCTAAAGATTTTGCATTCTAATCAGACTGTTCTGATTTTTAGACAGGACGTTAAAATGGGCATGTTAATTAGTAGGTGCATTCTTTAACAGTAAATATGTGCAGAGTTTCCTTTTGTTCATATTGGTAATTTTTAATGCATGTGTGCAGATAGTTTTGCCATTCAAAGGATTGATGTAAGCAAATGATTGTAAATGAAACTATATTGTTTATCATAAAAATCACCATTACCAGAACTTTGGGCAATTAGCGTCAACTGATGATAATAATTCTTTATCCCTGTTCATTTTCTCGAATCGGATTAACTATCAACTAAATGGAATTGCTTCTTTTATACTATTCTGCTTAATGGCGATCGTATATGATCGAGTTGTAAAGTACAGGGACACAAGATTCGATCATTTTACATTTGCGCATGCTTGGAAAAAATTGACAACATTGCAAAATGAAACCATACTTAAAAGCAAACTGCCAGGAGGCGTAACAGTGACTGTTTCTGTCTCGCGAAACGGAATAAAATCTGTGCCTGCATTGCTAACTATTGTCTGAGATGTTGCTACCGATTGCAGTTGTGTGTTCGTGATCGTCGACTGAACCGGAAGCGGAATTGCTCTTTATGCTTTCACAGAACCCGATCAAATGTACCGTATAGAGCCAGCGACGGTCGAGCAGCGGTGCGAGCAGCAGGTGGAGCGGTGGGGCTAGCAAAAGGTGGGGTGGGCTTAGAACAAACCAGTAAGACTAGAAAATTGGGAACTGAACGTGCGGTTTATGTGCAGATGTTTTTGTCCTGTTTTTCTGTTTCCAACAGACATCGATGAAGGCAATACACACGACTGTGCAACAATTTCGGGGGATGGAAACACCCATTTGCAACACATCCCTACCCTAGCAACTATGTTAGGTGCACTTTAAATGCAGATAAAACCACGAATATGTAAAGGTGAAAAAAATATGAATGTACATATTAACTGATTAGCACTAATGATGATAATATCAATAATTAAATTAGTAATATTATTAAAAAAACAGAAACGGAATGTAAATGAAGATAAAAAAAAGTAAGTCACGCGATGGTAGATTGCAGCAACTGTAATGCGAACATCGCGAAAGTGTGAAGATGTGTATGGGATGCAAACAGACACGCAAAACACACATACAATACGTTTAAGTAAGAAAATGGAGAAAATAACAAAAAAAAATGAAAAAATACTATACTGTAAGTGAAAAGTACTAGATCAAATAACTAAAGAAAGTAAATTAATTAAATTAATGATACTAAAGCAAGAGAATGGAAGAAAAAGCATTCGTAAATTAGCAACAAAACAAACAAAAAAACAACCAACCAAGCAGCATAAGAAATTGGCGCTAGTTGTAAGTAAACCGTAAGAAGACGGAAGAACACTTAACAAATATTTTGGAAACAAGTAATCAATGAAACGAATGAATGTAAGAATGTACCGTACCAGTACACACGGTGAAAGGCATAAATACAATCGGTATGATAAAAGTCAGAAGAAAAAAACACAGAAGACTAGAGAAAACAGTACCACATCCCATACCCGGTCGATCATTAACACACAGTAGACACCACTGACACACACACACAAACACACACGTAAAGTATAGTATCACGATCAAATACAAACGCGAATGAAAACTGTGAATGAATGCAATATACGCAGATCCTTCACAAAAACAAAAACAAAAAACGACACACACACATTCGTCCCCCATTTGTAACAAACAAAAAGGAGGAAAAAAAAGGAGAGATAGCTCATGTGGCAGAAAGATCATTTAAGGATCAAACGCAACCTTTCTGGGGGAGGGACGGGCTGGTTTGCGCGTTAGGAATGCGTTTTTACTCCATATACTATTGCGTACGCAAGTGTGTTTGTATGGTGGTTGCGTGCTGTGTGATGTACTTTTGTAAGCGAACGGTAAATATAGCGCTTTACTCTGTAAACTGTGTAAAGAAGTTGCAATTTACCACAAACACACACACATACACTTACACACACACACTAACGTACGGTGGAAAGTAAAAGAAAAAAGAAAACAAGACAAAAACAAAGAAAAGCAACATATGAAAATGCATTGCGTGTGTGGATTAATGCGGCAAATTTGCTAGAGAAAACAAGAAAACTAAAGATACATAAAAACAAACAAACGAACAACAAAAGCATTACAACTAAAATCCGCACATCGTCGTGATGATCCGAATGATGGTTTATTTTTTCTTTTCTTTGTCCGTTTCCGCATTTCCAGTTGCATACTAGATCCAGGTTCATGTGCTGCTTTGCTTTGATTATGCTTTGGTTATTTTTTTTTCTCCTCATTGTTTGCCATTATCTGTCCATGTTCGATGTGTTCTCCATGTTATGTGTTGTTTTCCTTCTGTTTTCTTCGCATTTCCGATCATTTGTAGGACATCTTGTTGTTGACAGCGTGATCATTTTTTTCCGGTTTACAATGAAAAGTTTCCATTTTCTTCTGTTTCTCAATTACTAATCTCGAGGTTTTCGAAAGAAACAAGTTTATGGTTTATAGAAGGTTAAGAGCAATACATACGGTACAGGACCAGCTGTTCTTTTGCTTTGTTTCTTTGGTACAGCACAGAAATGAAGACACAAATCTGTAGCGATCGATGACACCATGTGGAATCGTTCCTATATGGGGTAGGAAAACAGATCCAAACACCTGGATTCGTCGTTAGGTGTGTGGAATTAGGGAATCCTGATCTTTTCTCCGGATATTCATCTCCCCTCCCTTTTCCCAGAATTGGCACACGACGCGTAACGATTAATGCAATAATATTAAGACAGTTTTCTTACACAGCTCATAGCGATGGGGTGGGATGGATCATGAGCGGCTTGTGCCTGCTTGCAATACACAGCAGTAAGAACACAGGAGTAAAATTGCCACCGGAAAATCGTAGTAAAAGAAACTATATAGGGCAAGCTGCATGACTGCTTAGAAAGTTAGGAAGTAATCATCAAACACACTTACACACAGAAACAAACACACACACACACACATACACAAAATCAAACGAAAATCCCAAATGAAAATGATAACTGCCGGTACCGATGTGTATGAAGCAACTAGATAATTATGTCGCGAACAAGATGTAAAGTAAGGTGCAATGTGTAAGATCAGCATAAACATAAACAGTAAATCAGTAACATAGCGTCAGCATAATAGTGATTGAGACGGGAGGGAGAACAAACGTGGAAGAAGCGTAAATTATTATATTTATATTCTATACAAACTCATTGCCACACAACCCAAACACACAGAACCACATTAACGTACATACACACACACCCACACAGGAACGGGTTTTCCGGTACACTTTTAGCGAGCTGCATGTGTGGAATACCTTTTGAAGCGAAGCGTACAGCCTTGCCAGAAATTCCCAGCACGTGAACGTGAAGGAGCTTGAACCGAGGGCCGAACCGTGGGAAATGCGAAGGAAATGGGTACAACTTTTGGCGCGTTTGCCATCCTACAAAAGCACGTGTTGCGGCTAAACCAGTGTGTGAAGCACATGGCACAAGCTCAAGCTACTATTGGAGCTGACTTGGGGGTACAAATTCGAAGGGTACAAGACTATTAGACGTGGTGGGATGAAAATAAAAGCAAAAAAGAAGCAAAAAAACAGAACAATCTGTTTGGTATGTGTAATGATGGTTTGAAAACGATAACTGTAAATTACCAACGATTGCAGACGTAACGTTGTATGTAACTTTTTACAGTGAAACAAAACTGCTTACTCTCCGAACGCAATCGTAACACAACAAGGGGAGCACCCGCAAGCGAGCCGAAAGGGGAGTCCCAATGAAGGAAGGGAAAAATCAAAGAAAGCTAAACTGATGATAGGAGCGCGTGGCAATCCGACGCGTAGCAATAACCCAAGGCAAACGTTACGAGTTTAGGGACAACAAAAAGTAGATATAACGCGAAACGTGTGACGTAAAGTGGAAAAGAACAAATCAGTGAGGCAAGAAGGGAATGGGAGTGTAATGCAAGTAAAAAAAAAACAAAAAAACAAACGCCAGAGCCGTGTTTAAGAAGTGACTAGTAAAAAATGGAACAAGCCTGCAAGAGCGTTACCGATAACACACCGGGAAAGGACGAATCGAGTGCGTGAACCGTACTGGGTTTAGGACGCCCAATTGCAAGACGAAGTAGATGCCGAAACGAAGCAAACGAAAAAGCTATTCGGAGGTAGGCAAAATATGTGCACTAAAGTGTGCAAAAATGTTGTAGGTGGTAAGCAGCTGATTGCATAGGAGAAAGAAGAGGAAGAAAAAAAGAAACAAGCAAAAGTGAGAAACAAAAGGAAAAAAAAACAAGGGTGTAAAGGCACGATAAAACATGCAAACCGGAACGAAAGGCACACGTGCGAAGAGGTGTACGAAAATGATGCGAACGAGAAAAGAAGTAAAACAAATGGCAAAGAAATTTTGAAAAATATCTGATCCAAGTGTGCGCGTGTTTAATTTTTCATCTCTACCCCGTTGCCCTGGCATTGCCCAACGATGACAAAAGAAAACATACGCGATCGACTTTTTTTTTCCGGTCGTATCGAATGTGCACTTTTATTGGAAACATATTTTCATGTTTAGAAATTAACCTGCGGTCGATAGTGCTTCTGGAGTTTGTTGGCCTTGACGCCGACCTGCTCCATAAGTTTGGCGTGCTGTCGCTTCATGACGTGCATATCGCGAGCATTCCGTGCTGCCGCCTCTTGCTGTGTGGATGTCCAGCCGAGCGAACGATACTGGGCCAGGACTTTATGCAGTTTCTGAGTCGATTTCTTCACCACAACGGCACGGTTGGGGTTAATTCGTTGCTTGTAGTAGCGTAGCAACGACCGATGGCCAATCACATTGCCGGACGGTAGCACCAGCTGATAATCATCTCCATCCAGTGCGGTCGGTGTATCTAACTCAGCGTCCACATCCATACCGTCTTCGTGGTCCGGGTAACTGCTACTGTAGTCATAGAAATCCACGTACTCTGCCAACGCACCACCTTCGTGCAGCATTTTACAGTGTCCCTTTTCCGTCATGTGATTGCGCACCGCATCCGCCGAGTAGAACGTTCGGCCCCGCTCATTACACCACAGACAGATGAAATCCCGGCACACCTTTTCCGCGAGGTACGTGAGCAAACCCTCCACATCGACGCAAAACTCAGCATCCGGGATAAAGAATGAGTGGACGATCGACATATGCTTGATGTTTTCCAGCAGATCCTCACTGTGGTGCGGACAGAAGATGCAATCGTTGTTCTCGATAGGATTTTCAAACTCCACATCCTCCCATTCGTCCGAATCACCGTCCTCTATCATTTCCACATCGACCTCCGTTTCGGCAGCGGCCGCTATTGCGGCCCGTGTAGCCGCACGCGTTGATTTGACCGACACTTCTATCTCCGCTTCCATTGCATTCGTGCTGCTACTCGATGCATCGATCGTTCCATTGCTTTGGGCGAGATATTGCTGCAAGTTATCCTTGTGCTTCCGGCTGTCCAGGTGGTTATCATGAGCATTCTTCGACTTGAATACCTTTCGACAGGCCTTGCAGTAAAGGGACTGATCTTCCTGAGCAGCTGCGTCTTCCGTTTTCTGTTGGATTAGTCGTTTCTCGAATTCCTCTATAGTTACCGGTGGGAGTTCGGCTAACTTGCGCTTCAGGTTGTACCGATGCCAATGGGTTTTATAGTGCTCTCGCTGCATTTCAGCGGTCGCAAAACGGACACCGCAGTTTAGGCAAGTGAAGCTCGACATGTTGATAACTTTTGGAAAGTGTTTGATTTATCGTTGAACGATTTGGTAATTTTATTACAAACTTATCTGCGAAAACGTGTTGTTTCCAATCGGTATGTTGTGAAATGTTCTTCTTCTACTTGTCGTTCGCGTATATTTATGTTTGATTGTCAAAATATGACCATCTGTACAAGGCGTCACGTTGAGGGCTCCAAGTTTTCTTCAAAATAAAACAAAAATTAAAATAGAGAATTTTATCTACAAAAAATTGCATTCCATGTTTTAAAATCAATGAATCTGAGTTAAAAGTATAAAATATGTGATAAAACACAACAAAAAACGACCATGAGAATTGTAATAAAAGTAAAATGTTTCTGTTGATAGCGTCCTCTAGTGGTAAAGTAAATAAACTAGAGTATGAAAAATGACGCTGAGACCAGGGCCTCAGTGTGCTCAGGGCTTGTTCAACGCGAGAGAAATGAAATACATACAATAAACATAGCCTACTGTCAGTTGAAATTTTGCTTCCCTGCCTATACGGCGCAGTTCGTGAGCTACCCGTACTCCTGTCTAGTGTTATTTTTAATGGGCAAAACACGAAGCGGAAGATAAGCGTATTTTCTACGTTTGATACTGTTGTTCAAAGGGCTGGTACGACACCGTGCTTTGTGAAGTGTCCTACACGCTGCTGGTCCATTTAATTTGTACCCCTCATAGAAAACACAATGGCCAACGCGGAAGCAATCCAGGTCAGCTCGCTGCCACTGCCCCCCGCGCAGTATATCAATTTGTACACGGATGAAAACATACGCAAGAACCGTGCACCGAAACCACCGGTACCGATTCAGGACTCGTACACAATGTTCGGCAGTCCGTTCAGCAATGACGATAACATAATCCGGCCGCTCGAAAGCCAAGGTTTCAAACGGCTCTACCCGCAACACTTTGACCGACGGAAGGAGCTGAAGAAGCTGAACCATTCGCTACTGGTCAACTTTCTCGATCTGATCGATCTGCTAGTGCACTATCCGGACAGTCCCAGGCGGGCAGAAAAGATCGAAGATCTGAGTCTGCTGTTCGTGCACATTCACCACCTGCTGAACGAGTTCCGGCCGCACCAGGCTCGTGAAACGTTGCGCGTAATGATGGAGCTGCAGAAGCGCCAGCGGATAGAGACGGCCCAGCGCTTCCAGAACCACCTGGAGAAGGTGAGGGAAATGGTGAAGAATGCGTTCGCTTCTCTACCCGATCTTACGGACGCGGATCGGCTCTCCGGTGGGTTGGAACCGATGGATGTGGGAGAATCGGGCGATCTTGCTGGAGGCCGGGGCGAAGGTTGCCATCCACTGGACCGGTTAATGTGTGAAATTGTGGATAGAATGTAGCTCGGTTCCCGATCGCTAAAACACGGAGAGATGGTGTTTGTCATTCGGCGAGGTGAACGATACGTTATCTGATCGCTGATTTTGTTTTGTATTCATAATTTTCGTGAAATTTAATGAAGCTAAGAAGTAAATAAAAGGCAGATTTGTGAGAATATAGTAAATTATTTCTTAACATGATGCAATTGATGCGATTGACTCTTCTTTTAGGTAATTAATAACCGTCGACAGTCCTCGTCTTTCTTCCTTATTTGCTGACTATCTGTTGCACAGGAAAAGTATATGCTTTGAAGATGCGCTACCCATTCCGAAACAGTCGATAAGCCCATGTAAATCGATTGTAACATTAGGCCAGTCGTCTTGGTTACTTTATTATATGTGAAATGGCATCATTTATTGATTTTACAAGATTCAAATTGCCTTCTTGTAAGTTGATACTTCATCATATTTCCATAAATTTCCATTAAGTTGGTAAAGTTGTCTGCTGTAGGATTTAATCCACGCGTGCAGCAGCAGATTGCAATAGTTAATCGCAAATATTTAAAAAAAAATCACCCAGAATCTATCAACCAACCCCGCCAATGAAAAGAATATATTCCATAAACAAACCATAGTCGGACCCCTCGCCAAAACGCACTCACCAGCAGCGTCAGGGCTGCTTCATAATTTGATTCAACACGACTTTCGTTGTATCATTGTTCTCACTCGCACACTTTCGTCAAATGAGGAAACGCTGAGTGCTTCGTTGGAATAGAAAAAAGAAACAGAAAAGAAAAATGGCGTGCGTTCCTTGGTGAGAGATTTGTTATTGTTTTGTCTAGTTTCCCGGGAAAAGCATGAACGAAATCGTAGAAAATGTTTGATTTTGTGTACCGAATGCGATAGAACATAAAACATATGATTACACAGTGCCGTCGAATGCAGTAAAACGGTAAGAAACGTGCATCATTCCGACCCAGTTTGCTCACTGCACGCGTGCCAAATGTGGAACCGATTGTTTACCGTTCATGCACAACACATTTCCCTATTTTAGCAATATTACCATGAACCAGCTACGGCACCTCGAACAAACCAGCAATTCAATCAAAAATATGGACGAGGAACATTTTTCACGAAGTAAACGAACAGTGCACGAATCCGCTGCATGTTATAGCAGCAGCAGTAGCGCCAGAAATACCACCACCATGGGTGGTCAAACTAAGCTGCCCGATGGCAGCATCCATGTCAGGCCGAGCGTATCAAATGGTGAAGAAATCGCGGGAATGCTGATGCAGGTGGCCGAAAAAACGGACCGGTGCTGGAACTTCGACCTGCAACACTGGCTAACGTTGTACCAGAGGGTCAGAATGCAGCATGTGAACTTTCCGGAGGCTGCCATGCTGGTTTCATGTGCCGCACAAATATACGGCCGAAAGGTTGACTACCTGAGTGACATCGTCGTGCACATGAACGACGATCAAAAGGCGCGGGAAAAGAAAACAATGGAAGAAGAGAAAAACAAAGCAGGCGAGGAGGTAGGTGCGCAGGGAGAAACATCGAGCAAAACGCCCGGCCGCAAGCGTGCAGGACGGTTCAACCCCCAGTCACTGTCGGATTGTTTTGGAGATTTGGAGTTTTCGTGCAATGACAAGAAGCTGCTGAAGCTGGAATCGCTTGTCAAATCGGTGCCCATCGTTGATGTCGACCGTCGGACAAAAGTGCAGCAAATGCAGGATTTGTGTATGGAATTGCGAGCGAATCCGAGCAGACAACGGAAGCAAGAAATATTAAACCGACTCCGCGATGACGCCTGCATAGCACCGATAATGTCGAGTAACGGAGCGTCGCGCAAGAATCAAATCGCCGATCTGGAATCTGGTGATGCAATCGGAACACGGTACGATTATCAAATACATTTGAATTACATCGACGGGCGCACCGGTTCCCTGATAGCCGAACATGATCTAAAGAGGTTCTTCCAGAGATGCGATGTGATTGATTTTTTGTTTGAGCAACGTATGACCGAGCGGGAAAGATGTACGAGTCTGGGCATGGAAGCGCCAGCCGACCGGCTAAGTTATGGTGAACGAGGGATAAAGCTTTACATGCCACCGGAGTATCTAAATAATCGCTACCGCATCAAGGTGAACGATACGACCGATTTCGACAATGCATTAATACAGGCTCGCGTTACCAACTACAACTCCGATCCAATTCTATCGCTAATGGATCATGCGCTACGGGCCGAGAAACTGGCTGCCGAAAGTTTTGGACTCAACGATTCTTTGGAACAAAGTAAAACCTCCGATACGCTGAATGATTCCGGCTTTGGTAACAGCACGACCAAAACCGATTTGGAGGACCCCTCGCTAACCGGTGTGCTGTCATCTACCCATACGGATGATTCGATGCTCGAACCGAACAGTGTTGTAAACTCGACGGAAACATCTTTCACCGCACTGTCACAGGAATCAGGGCTAGAAACATCACAAGAGGATTCCATCGAAAGAGAGCAACTGGAATCGTCTTTGGCGGAGGATGCAGATTCGAGCATGAAGCAAAATAGTACGGATAAAACGATTACTGCATTATCACGGCTGAGCGTGGATGAAGGTATTGGGGTGGATCGTGAAACGACACCTCCACGGACGACTCAAGTGAACCTCTTGGAGGAAAGCATTATCAAGCCAAGGCTGGTCATTTTTACGCCGGGAACTGTTTTCCCCCGACCGTCGACTGGATCGCGACCGGCAAAGCTGGTGCAGAATATGTTCGGCATCCCGGAGGATTTGGCACGGAAGCATGTTCAATTTGCTCTGCCTATGGAATACCGGAAGCTGAAGATAGAGGTATGTAAAGCTTGCTGGTTCATCTAAAGTCTATGTATGCGATCATTTTTGTTTGTATTTAATACCTTTTGCAGTTTGTAAAGCGACACGAACAGGACCGGGCCAAGGAGCTAAGTTGCGTTCAGTTACAGAGCTTAAAATCCACGGCCAACTCGATTCTACGCCCCTCAACTCCTGACGAAGAAGGTATACAGCAAAGGGTGTCACAATCGCTGGTTGCTTCAATGTACTTATACATTTGTTTCATTTTTTCTTTTTGTTGCAGATTTTCTTGGTTTTCCTGACGAAACGGAACAGCTTACACCAGTGAAGAGTAGTAGGAAAACGAAATGCTCCTCCCCAAGTGTCGAATCTTCCCCAGCGAAACAAAACCGAACTTCCACCACCGAACAAAACTTCAAAGGCTTCGATGAGGAAGAAATCCTCGCTGCTCGCAAGGTGGTCGCGGATCTGACGAAACGATTCATGGAAAAGCCGAAGCATCCTTGTAGTCCTTCGAAACGCACGAACGGATCGCTGCCAGGAACGCCAACCCGAACACTATCGTGTGATTCCGGTATTTCGGACACCGTTGAGCGAACAGGCAGGCAGCCTTGTGCGGGACCGATGGCGAACTCGCTGCTTGATTCGATAGATGAACATATCGACGATAGTGAGTGTGATCTTCCCGCATTAGACACTCAGGCAGGCCAAGAAGGAGTAATGGAATCGGTATCTCATCAAGCACCATCACAACACCACACGGACGCGTGTAATGCGCGTATCGAAGAAAAAATGAATGAAGCCAAGGAGCGGTTCGATAAGGTAAGCCTGTGGCACCGGAATTTAAAGCCAATATTGATGGAATCGGAAAAGCGGACACACTTTGACATCCACGCTTACGGGACGGAAATCATCGACACGTTCGATCCCAACGTACCGCTGGGAAGTGAATCAATCACGCTTGAGAAGGTGTTGAGTAACAAACCACCTCACAGCACGGCAAGGTTCTTTCTGTCTGTGTTAATGTTGGCCAACACTAGCAACATCGAAATAAACAACCGTAACCAAGATCCGCATCGGTTGTCCACAACCGGCGAGATAGATTTACGTCTGCTAAGCCGCAAACGCCATCACAAGGAGCTGGAAGCGCTCGGAGAAATATTGCCACCGTCATCCTCAAACGGTACTGATGCGAAGGAACGTTGCCGGGATAAACGGCAAAACCGTAAACGGAAACATCTGCAACTGGAACAAGATGTTGTGGAGCAGAACCACTCAGAAACCAACGAGGAATCCACCATTGTACGGCCTGATCCGTCCAGCCGGCTTGGTGGGTTGGATGATGGGCTGGATGGATGCGATGACGGTGCCAGCTTCTTTGACAATGTGCAGCAAGTGTATGCGGAACTGAATAGTGAACGTGCACAACACAAACGACTAGCGTTCCGAAGAGGAATGAGACACTGTGCCTACGGTTTAACCGACTCGGAAAGCAATCCGAAGGATGGAAAAGAACTAGAAACTGTTGTCGCACAACCGGAATCGCCAGCTAGAACAAAAGTTAGAACACCGTTGGACGACAGTTGCCTGTCGGTGAGTAAACCACGGATCGACGTAGTACGTACCATTTGTCCATCCCCGATAATGAGCGATTCGGGTGAGGATCTTCTGACCGTTGATCTACTGACTAACCAAGCGACACTCGTACCTGCTGCCAGTGCTGCCGATCAAATGTGTGCGAAAAGTGTGTTCTCCTTGGCAGAATCTGGTTATGAATCGATGCTTAGTTTAAGAGGTGACGACGTCTAGCGATTGCATGGCGGATTATAGGAGTTTTTTTTTTATGTTCGGTTCCTTTTTTCTATATTTAGTAGAATCTGTAAAGGATTTTAAGGTTAAAAGTGTAGGATAAACTAATCACCACTCCCACAGGGCTGATGCAGCAGCGTGGTATGCACATATGGAGGGTCCTTTAAGCTAAGCGATGTTTTATGTTTCTCCACCCTACCACCCAAACGAAACAAAGCGCGAGGAACGGAAGTTTTGTTATATTGCGCCCTTTAATCTAGTAGCCGTAGTTTGTAACTGCCAACACGCTACACTGTACAGAATGATATGTAATTGTTCCATTTCATCTCCGTCATCGTTCACTACTTACCCTGACAAAAGTACAAAGCATAACATAAAAATGATGTAATTAAGCAATAAGTGCAAACACACACACACACACACGCGTCTGTGTGGGGCGATGCTCGTTCGTCGAGTTTTTTGCCCGTGTTATCAAATTGATTGATCGCATTTCACTAACGCTTCCCAACTTTTGCCCAACACGTAATGTTTTGCATTTTTACTTAACACAAGCTCTTATTTTGCTGTCGACAACCTTTTTTTTTGATAATTAATTTTATACATTCGATAACCAGTATTTGTTTTCCCTACTTTTGTATCCGTATACGATAATGGGAGTCTTATGGACGAAATGGACACAATTTATTTGTAGTGTGCGATTGAATTCGTGAATAATTTTAAGCTTCTGATAGTTTTAGGTGTGCTCTTAAAGTTGATTCTTTGCTGTTTAGAAGTTTTAAACAATTTGACGTTATTTTAAGAGATGTAAACGAGAAAGTCAAAACTTTTCCTTTTCCTTACATTTATTTTTGATACCTTCTATGTAACAGAACTCTCTATTTATTCGCCTCGAAGCGACAGTTCGGAAACAAACGCTAGGGCGTTTTCTTTTGTTTGTAAGCCGATTCTTCTTACTTATGTTAATAACAAATATGTCTAACTTACATCGACTTATTCATTAATGATCTGCGTGGGAAACATCCGAACAAATAGCTGTGATGGAAATGATGCAGTTTGTCCTTCACGGGAGTTGATGCGTATAACAAACGAAGGTTCACACTTTCGTATTCCAATTGCTGCCATCCTCGGGGAGTAGGTTGTTGGTGATGAGCAGCACTATGTCCACGATCCACCATATCCCGACACCGCCAAGTGTTAGCAGCTTGCCCACGGCGGTACCCGTCTGTCCAAGACAGAACCGATCCATGCCAAGGAATCCGAGCAAAATGCTGTACAGCAACGTCGTGACGAAGTAGTGATCCGTGTACTTTACGCACGGGAATCCGTCGCGCAGAAACTCTCGCGCTCCGTAACATTCGATGTTTTCAAACACGACACAGTTCACCTTCGTTACCTCCACCTCGTCGTAGTAGACTCCGCCAAACTTTACGCAACCGTTGGCACCAGCGTCCCGCGCAGTACGGTTCCCTTTTAGGTTGATCGGTTCATCGCAGTCCAAAAATTCCAGCGGCAGGAAGGAACACTTGACCAGCGGGCTCAGCGGATTGAATGTGGCCGATTGGTTCGACACAGCGGCATCCTTATCCTTTGTAATTTGAGCGGTTTCAACGATAAACACGGAAGAAAACAGTAGCAAAATTAACATCTCCAGCCAAACAGGAGCCAAACTGGACGGGTTTAGG
>KI423634.1:17559-28963 GCA_000473375.1 Anopheles culicifacies | reverse complement strand
AGTGGGGTGCAGCAAACGTATATTTGCATGTTACCATCCCATTCCTGGCGAGTTGTGACATGCAGTTCAATTTATTCCCGCTTTCAAATACGACGATTCACAACTGAAATGAAACATTGTGATTGTTTTCGCTGGGTAGGAGGGATCGGCAAGCAACTGGTTGTTATCCACACTGGCACAGGTTTTGTGACGTTGTTTGTTGAGAGTTCATAAATAATATTACATCGTGCCGTGTTTGGAATGGCGTTTTGCCGTAAATGTGTTGTTATTAATTCTACGTATAGCTAAAGGTTATGTTGCGCAGATTAAATAGCCTTGTAATCAATTATATGACAGTCAATCAGTTATTAGAAATAGCAATACAGCGCTTGCCATAACTATATGTATGTATATTAAGCTTGTTTTTTGCGATTTATTTTAAATTCTGAAATGCAATTTCAGGTATTCAATTTTTATTTCATTTTTTTCTTATACGTGTTCGCTTTATATGTTTTTAAGTAACGTTTTAAGTTAACGATAGATTTGTTTTAGTTATTTTTTCCCTAAACTATCATTTTTAATATTTGTTATTTATATTAAGATATCATAACTCCTCATAATCACATTTGGTGTTTTCATAGTTTAATATAATTTTTATAAATTGTTTATTTATTTGCTACAAAAATACCAATATAGCATAGAAGAGGCGTTATTTGTGATTTTTTTTTAGTAAAAACATACCTAACAAATATGTTAAATTATTTTTATATATCTTCCAAAATGTCTTGGAGTTTTCAAATGGAACTAAACTAGTGTTTTTGTAAGAAAACAAGTAGTTATGGTACGAAATATGTTTTAAATACTATGACAATATTAAACTTTTATTTAGAACCCTTAGTAATTCGCTAACGAAAACAATATAAATAAACAACCTGCTCATATAGTTATGGTACACACTGTATAACAAACGAAGAAATAAAATAATATGCAATACATATACAAACGCACACAAATACACACAATCACATGAGTACGAGAATCTCGCCTTCATCTTAAGCTCCATGGCTATGTTTGTACCACTTGTGACATTTTGTCGTTTCTGGCTGTTGCTCTTGAAGCCCTACAGTCACAGTAGTGACCGGGCCATGACTTTGAAAGCGTCGCCAGACCGTCTGGTCACCATTTGCGGCAAAAGGTACGTGTGTCCGGTATCGTTGGGTTTCCTTTTTGGCGCACTTGTCACAAATTGGCCCTGTTCGTGCGATGAGGTGATGGCTATGTTTGTACAGCACTCGACGAAGATGCTTGCTGCTGTATCGCACGGGTTTGTTTGTATTTTATTTAAACCAAAAGGAAGGAAGGAAGCATATTTCGCCTACAGAATCTTCTTCACCCGGAAGGCATGGGCATTCCGTATCCGTTAGAAGAAGAAAAAAACACACGAGAAATGGAGGAGTCACTTTTGCATATGACTTGGAGCAAAATTAAAGCATTTAAAGGACTCGTATTCCATTTTCTTTTATATTCAACTCTTTCTCTGCAAGGAGGACTGCAAACTCCATAACAAAAGGCATGTGATTTGTTATTCCCAACGTCCCGTATCTAATCCGGCACACAATATGGCCGGCGATAGAGGGGTTTTTTTTTCCTGCGCTATCGCTCGCTCTAGTTTTCCATAAGATTTACTACCTTTTCCCAGCCACGGTCCTACCGGCTGTTTGCCGAAGATGATTAATATTTTCCTTCAATATTCAATAACGCCCTTAAGCCACAGCTACGGGCCGGAAAATGGACCCACAGCGAACAACGGGAAAAAGGAAAAAACGCCACGCATGCATGCATGCCCATGCACCGACTTGGGCAAACAGGGGCTCAACGGATATTCTTCACATAATACGATCCAAATGACAAATCGTTTCTGATTTCCATATTTTCTCCCCTTTGGGGTTATCGCAACAACGACGACGAAAAACAGCCTCCGAAACCGGAGTCATCCATCTAAGCGCAGGCGGATGCGGATTATGTTGCGAAAACCCCTTCAGGGCAGTGATTGGGTTTATTTGTCGATCGGGAAATTTGTCTTCCTGCGGCAAAAGCTTTACTCGTTCCCGGACGCGTGGACAAACTTTTTAACACAAACAAAATGGCGCTTCCCGTTTTGGGGGTAGGATCAAGATCAATTTGGCTTTCCGAGCTAGCTATGCACGTTTATTTACGTAGCTTGTGTTGCCTTTCGGGAGGCGTTGTATTAAAGGACACCACAAAAGCATAAAACAAAACTTCATAATGTATTCAACTTTTCCCATGCACACGAGCCGCCCGCGGTTGCCGACACGGGAATGTCCATTTTTCCACCCGTTTAAGCACGGAAAGTTTACGCAAGCTTTTTGGGAAAGCTTGTTGATGTAATGGAGATAATTATCCTTTTTTTTTTGCGGTGTACATTTTTCGACTCCACGAAAGGCAAAAGGCACGCTGGGAATGCTCATCGACATAAACAGTAACATTTGAAGGGTCACGTTTCGGTTTTCGGTGACTGCAAGAAGTCACGCTTCGTGTCGTTTAGCCACTTCTGGGCCTGGATTGTTAAAACCCGGTAGACCTAAAAACGGTCACCCACTCTTTCCACATTAATGGAGCATGACTTCCTGACCAGCGGGGGTCACGGAAGCTTTTATTGTCAATTTCTAAAGACACATATAATCCCACCCCGAAAGAGACTCCAAATTCAAGAAATGCATCTGGCCGTACCGAAAATAAAAGCACACAAAATTGCAATATCGCTGAGTGGTTTCCATGGTTCGACGGTTGAAGCCTGTTCACCCAAAATGGACGACTGACTCTTTGGAGTGTCGCGATGGTAGAATCCTTTAGGGTAATTAGTTCCGTAGCGCCTTCAACGTGAACGGCTTCGTGAGGTTCTTGTTTGCCCTCAATTTTTATAGTTCTTTTTGTTTTTTTTTTTTCTCTGCGTTTGGAACCTCCTTCACAAACCTCAAGGCCATTGGCACGTGGTGAAAGTTTTAATTTGCTGTGCCGATTTAATTACGGGCCACCTAATCCCTTCATTGTTCTACGAGGCGATGGAATGATTATTATGGCCGCGCGTTCATCGCTTTCGCTCACGGTTTTGGTTTTCAGAGCGTTGTTGGCAATGTGATTTTTGGGTGGTTGACTTTATTGAGTCATTATTGAACGGTGGGGTCCACCTTTTTTGTGTCCTTGCTTTGATGGTGCAAATGTTAATTTAAATTAAATTGATGCGGTTCGGTAAAGGAAGAGGGTTTTTAGTGTTTTTCATTTTAAAAGGGAGTTTTAATACAAAATTGTATTATAATACTTTTTTATGAAGTAAACACACAAACTCCATTAGCTTTTTGTATTTTTTTTTTACTTTCAATCAGAATTTTTTAACGCAAAGCTGTACTTTAATACTTTTGATATAAATGAGGTATAGCTACTCCATTAGCTAATTTACATTTTTCACGATTAATCTTACGACGGAACATACACACACACCACACCACCGTTGATGATGGTAGGCTGTCATTTAATTTATTTCCATCCATTTGCTGCGATCGACATCCACCTTCATTAATCAACCGGAAGCGGAATGGAACGAGCAGCTCCCCTCCCATTCTTTCTAATCCCACCATTTGCTACGATTTAGCGTCGTATAAAAATGAAATTTACATTTACTTGATTATCTTGCTACCACCGTACACCATACAGTACGAGCTTTTCTATATGCATGAGGATGTGCTTTCCCATTTCACGCGAAGAGAAAAATCTCACCCCTCTCTCTAGTGGCTTTTCCGTAACGCAAGGAACTCGTGCTGTCTTCGAAGCTTCCTTCCTAAGCCAGAGCGTTTGTTGGTGACAACGGATTTAACCTCAACACTGATCAACGCTTGACAAACCGAACCGGTCTCCGTTAAGAAAAGCTAAAAACCCCAAGCGCTTTTCACGAAAAAGGGCGTTGAAGTTTGTAAAGTGCGAGCTGGGAAATTAATTACGAAAGTGTCAATTCGTTTAATTAAACCGTCCCATTTTTCGAAAGGGGGGGGGGGTGGTACTGGGAATCAGATGAAGAAATATTTAATTAATTTACCCCTTGTGTCTGTTGTTTGGTTGTTTACGATACCACTCCGAGGCGCATGTGAGTAGACATGTCGATTGTCGATGGGTTTTCTATGTCTTTACCATGGCAGGTTCCTCAGCTTGCTAGACATTCCTTAACGGGACCTTGTAAACATTGCTTGTATGTATGTGTGTGCATCATCCAAAAAGGAGTTTCTCCTTCTCCCTTGTGAAACGCATGATGAATCAGACCAGTCGAACACATTTTCCAATGGTAGCCGGTATATCATAAAACTCTATATGGTTGTAAAACCCAGCCTTTTGGCCATTTAGGGATGGAAGGAGCAAAATACAGCAGCAGCCCCATAAACAAGACAATAACAATAATTGAAAAGAAACGATCGAACGGAACGAAACGAAAACCCCGTCCAAGCTGATGGGACGTTACGAGTCGTGTGTTGCTAAACGAGAAATTTGAAGAACTGGAAATGGCCGAGAAGAAATGCGAAGGGAGTTTTCTGTCGAAAGCGAGAATTGCTTGGTGGAAAATTCTGTCCAAAAAGCTGGGGCCTACCTACCATCCACCCGAAAGCACCCGAAGGCAAACGAATGGACATTGGCGTCATCGCCCACAAGGGAGCTGTGAGATATTTATTTTCCTTTCCAAACCCGTAGTGCGTTTTTTCTTTTCGAATGCTCTTTCACTTTCGATGGATGTTTGGCTTGATCGAAAGGGCCCGAAACGGTAACGGTGGTTCCAGTTCCAATTTTCCGAGTAGCCGAGAGAGAAATGCTGCTTCCGTGCAAATAAAACGTTATTGGAAGTGGGCCAAATAAAAAGGAAGAAATGTCGGTCCTTTCTTGCGATCGACCAAACGGATGGTAGTCTGGCGTGTGTGGTGGGTGTCCTTTTTTTGTGAGACCCACTGTCGCACGCATTCGAGCTAGGTTTCGTATATGTTTTTTGTTCGCCTTGCGAAACCACGCTTCAACAAACGATGACTTTTATGTGTGTTTTTGCGTTCGGGCGATGAAAATTATACCCTCGGGAGCTGACTTGTCTGTTTGCACCCTTCTCATTCGGTGTGTTATGAAACGCTGAAAGCTCGGCCCGATAATGTCAATGCTCTCAATAGGTCAATTGGAAAGGCTTTTTTTGTTGTGTGTTGCTTTATGCTTTTCCACCTCTGAATGTGTACAAAATGCGAACGGTTTTTCAATTTACTCACTCTAACAACTTTATCTACACTATTCTGCCCGACAGGCTCCGTTTTCGCCTTGATCTACATATAAAGCTTTGGGTGTGTGTTGCGCAAAACCGGAGAAAGCAAATGTTTTCCTGTAAACCCCAAGCTGGTAGGAGACCCATTTCGTAATCCACAAACACATCTCCCACCATCGCTTGGAGTCATTGAAATTGGCCCTTATTTATGGTTGTGCTGGGAAGGAGCTTGACGCGTGTGGGTTAAACTTTTCATACTGACTTTCGAACCTGGATTGACTTCAATTCGTAGTGATAAGTCTTACCACTAATAGCTCCTTCGAGCTTTCGGTTTTGCTTATTTCTCGTAACACTCCCTTCCTCCCATCAGAGAACCCACCCATCATGATCGACCACCGGGCTAATCAATCTTACCCATCCACCCCCCCTGTCCGGGGTGAGAATAAAGTTTGTGCAAGGGTTTTTCGGGGCATAAATCCATACCATCTATTACCTTCATCACCTCACCCAGGGGGCTAATCTAAATAATTATTCACAATCTTCGCCTGCTCGAGCGCGAAGAAGTTAATCGTGTGGCAGAATGTGGGATGTGGGGATGGGATTAACTGAGAATTGAGATGTAGCATCTTTATGTTGCGGGAGGAAACCTTAAGAAACGCTACCGTATTTTATTGATGAGCTATTACACTTCAAGAAAGCAGTCAGCCTGGTCGGTAGGTCGGTATGTGTTTTCGACAGCAATAAAAGGGGAATTGTTTAATGAAAAACGAGACTTTCATACCTTCGTAAGCATTAGTTGGAAAACACTAGCACCGAAGAGAAAATCATCATAATTCCTTTCAACAA
Organism: Anopheles culicifacies; assembly: GCA_000473375.1. Lineage (NCBI taxonomy): Eukaryota > Metazoa > Arthropoda > Insecta > Diptera > Culicidae > Anopheles > Anopheles culicifacies. Next base: position 22,836 of record KI423634.1, on the reverse strand, counting down.
TAGACAGCAAACATTTTAATGGACGCTTTTCTTTCGGTACCTTGATACCTTATTAAAATTAAATAATAAAGATCCAAAAAGCATTACTGACGATGCATAATTAAATTTACCCTTAAGGTTAAGTTAGCTTCTACACACACACACTTCCAATAAAGCGATACTCCATAAGCTTCTCTATTCTAAAATTTCAAACAAAAAAGCATGGCCTCCCTTCCATCAGCAGCCATTAGATCGAGTGTCCGTTTTAATTTCTCCCTCCCAACACGTTGCGATGACAACAGACGAAGCCTGCTCTAGAACACTCACCCTCTATTAGCAGGCTTTTCGTCTTCATCCCCATTGTAAGGATCTACCCCGAGGCGAACACACTTGCCAACAGGCTAACGATTCCTTCCCCGAGCACCAACACGAGGAGCGTCTTAAAAAGAGAGCACACTAAATTTGCCAAGTAATTTAATATAGCATCTCATTAGCCACGGCTCAGTTCAGGGAGCGATGCTGCTGCTCGGTACTTTAGAAGTGGTAAACCGCCTAATTTAAATCCATACCAAGCCCTGGGCATGCCACTTCCATGCCTTCTGCTCCTCGCGCAAAGGGAAAAACAACGCCAACAGAAAAGCTTAACATTTTGGTGAGATTTCCATTCACGTTGTGTCGGAGTGCTTCTTTACCGACAAAAAGAAAGCAAAGAAATTAACAACCTCCTCCTCCTCCTCCAACCACCCGGCTTTTCTAAGCAATGCCACCGAAACAGAACGGTTGTGAAATTATGTCATAATTCTGCTGCAAAACATTCACAAATTAAACCGAGTCATTTGGAAAGTCCGTCACTTCCTTTCGTTTGCCAGATGGCATCATCTTCGGGCTGGGTGCCAAGTGTGCCGTTTTCTTCCACGCGGCGTACTCCCGGAGGTTAGAAAATCAAAACGCAAAACCAGAAAACCCACTCCGGTTCGTGTTCAAGCTAACGCCTGAAGGATGGGTCCGAGATGAGATGAGTGCTTTTTGCGTGAATTCCAATGAAATCTGGTGTTTCGCCGATTCGTCATCATCCACGGTGAATCCACTTCGTGAAGTACGTTGGCGAAGAATTAACTCCCCCCAGGATGAGCAATAATGTACATTTCGCTGAACGCGTCGTCATCTTTTGAAAGGCTGGCGGTTATTGTTGCGTTGACAGAGTGCAGTACCACGACAGAGTTGGTCAATCTACTTGTCCTTGTGGTAGAGGATGTTTTTCTGATGAAATCCTGAGGCTTGACGTTTTGTAGCTGATGTTAATTCATTTCTCGAAATGAGAATAATACTGCCAAAGGAAAACTCAAGGCAAATAACATTAGGGAATGGTGGATATTTGACACCATTTTCTTCTGTAGAAAGTTATCCATAAAGTATTAGTTAACTAAAGTGAATAAAAAACAGGGCTTGAAAAATGAGCGATAAAAACAATCGTCAAAAAATAACACAAATAGCTCATAATAGACAACTTTTAGTGGGTCCCACCAAACACTTATATGTCGGCTGTACAACAATTGAAATAAAGGGCAATTATTAAACAATAAATTATGTTTCAACCTTATATGTTTTTAGATATGAGTTTATATAAAAATTATAACAACTTGTTTCATTTTATTTTTCGCATTTTTCATAGGCAAACCACACAAGGCCGCATGATTGTTGTGGGTGATGGAGCTCTCCTAATAGTCGGTACCTTCAAACGGCGTGTCCCCGATCCCGACTTCAAGGTAAGCCATTCCTTTCAACCCCATTCCGAGCCCCTTTTATCGCACAGCAAACAACATATTCCAAATGCAAACATAATAAACAGGGAAGGAATGTCCACCATAACGATGGTTTATTAGTTTAGAGCACTATTACCGTTCTCATTTTTGTTGCATTGTTTCCTACACCCGGCACCACATCGATTCGTGTTTTGTTTGTCTTTCCTATCGCTTTCGGGAAATAATATTTGCAAACGGACCCTTCCGGGTCATGATATACCCATCCGTCCCCGCCCTGCCCGGACCGTTTTTGTTTTTGGGGACATTGAAATTAAATTACACCTTCCACGGTTTACCATTTTCCACAGCTCTATCTCTCCTCCAACATAAGTTTGGCCGACTATAACATGGGCTACTGTCTCACGGGGACACTGGAGCGGGGCTGTGAGCGGACGAACCAGTATCAAACCACCCACTTTGCCGTCATACGACGCTGCTGGCCTTCGAACGAGCACGACGGACATCATGGTGGGGGTGGTGGATTCGGGGTGGGTGGCGTCGGTGGTGGAGGCGGTGGGAGTAAGAATAACAACAAAACACAGCACACCTACATCGATTTCCTCTTCAACCGATGATAACATGATGAGAGATGCGATGATGAGAGCGATGATAACAGCAACAAAAATGTGGGGACGAAAATAGCGATTACGTGCCCGGTGCGTTTTGTTTCGTTTTTTGTCGGCCCACATTTTGACAACCAATCCAACGCGGAATTAGATTGGAATAGGTTGAAATAGAAGTGTGTTTGTGTCTGTGCTTTTAGGTAGCAGAACGATGATACTATAAATTTAGATATGGATGTATTATACAAACTTGAGGCGATGTTGGTGATGATGAGATCGTGCGAATCTTCAATGCCATCAAATACGCATCCGTAAGACACATCATAAAATGCGAGCTATGCTTTAAAAAAGCAACAGATTTAAGTTGGCACAAATTCTTACTAATGAACAACACAACAACACTTACTAATGGAAATGATAAAAACAAACAAGTAAAACATAGAAGACATAAAAGACTAAAACAAAAGAGTTAAAAAACAAAACAGTAATGAAAGAGAAAAACAATAAATAAAAGAGAAAAAACAATGCAAATCAATTAATCGATCTTTTGGTGTGCTAAAAAGGTAGCAAATCAAACAAACAGACGAAGAAACTAGGAGAAGAACGAAACAAAAGGATAAAACATAGATATAAAACCAAAATTCTAGAATCTCAACCATACAACCAAAACTTCAAACCCACAAATCAAAACGCGAATCAATAGATACAAACTGCGTAAAATGGCGGGCGGGCGATTCATCGCTGCAGCCTTTATTTATTTTTGAACATTTTGCTTGCGCGATAGATTGGTGTGCAGGAAAATCAAAAAGAGAAGGTGAAAGATATAAAATCAATAAAAATAAATTCGTGTCATCGTTTGAAAGATGATGAAAATATCCTATAGAATGTCATAAATACACACAACTCACACACACTAAAGAGCGCTAAGAGTAAAGCCGTGTCGTAATCATTCCTATAGCGGAAGCGATGAGTGAAGAAGAGTGGACAATTTTGATGCTGAATTACGTAGGGAAAAGTATTTTTGTACCGGTCGCTTTTTGTACATAGAAAATTCGCTTGATAGGCGCAATCGAATAACAGACATTTACCTTTACAAATACAATTATGACGGAAATCAAAACAAACCCACGATAGCACACGTGTATAGGTTTGCTTTTCCGCATTGCTTTCCGCGGGTAAGTCCGCCAGTCCAGCATACAATACGTAAACCATATTTCCGTATTCCTTACCTTGCGTACTGTAATACTGTTGCAATACTGTTGTGGATAAGTTCATATCGTACTCTTTAAAAGCATTTGGGGGTTTTTAGAAACATTAATTACTAATTTACAAAGATTTGTGTTACCTTTCTGCTTATGTTATAACTTCCAATTTAGTGTTTCCATTAACTGGTGTGCAGTTTTTTGTTCTTATAGAATAGTATAAGCCGAGAGAGTAACAGAAAAAACACCCAAACCTTAAATAAGCACAACATGAAAACACAAATCAACCATTCGAAATCAAAATGTAACACGATGAACATTAACGTCCTGCCAGTATTTAACGTCCATAACAAATAGTTGTCTAGTTGCACTGAACGCGTCCTCACAAAGCGCAAACAGTGTAGGGATAATGTGTGACTGAATGCAACAAAATGAGGGGGGAATTGTATGCGCAACAACCATTAGGAAAAGAAATATTACAATTCGAGCTGCTACTTTTCTTACAACAGTTTTGAGTTTCCGAATTATTCAAAAACTGAATTGTTTGTGGAGAATAGAAAATATTGTTTTCTATTTTTGTTTTTAAACAAACTACTCCTCTTTTTTTGTATTGAACGACGCAACATACGTACTCTTTAATGCCTATAATCTTAAAGAAAAAAAACATCAGGCCTAGGACATCAAAGTGTTACTCCCCGTGAGTAATCGCTTCTTTGATGGTCCTCGTCCTGTTTGGTTTTTTGTTTTCTACAGCCCGATAAAACCCAACCCAGGCAGCCTGGAACTGAACATACAACATTTTGCACACCAAAGAGATAGGAACGCGATCGATCGTTCGGTCTCCGCAACTTAGCTTAGCTTTTTTTGTGTGTAGAAATGCATGATGGTAGCTGCTAACGACGAGATAGACTAGCGCAAACCGGAAACAGGTCGTAAGGCTGTCGAAAAACTGTTACATACACACAACCGTAGCCCGTATAGAATGGTACATGAGTGAGCTTTGAGCTAGTCAGGGAAGCTTTGAAGAACGGTCACAAACAAACCAATCAGCAACGCATCAGGAACGTTTTGCTTTCAGTTTGCATCCTCTGCCCTATCTATGCCGTACGTACTTTCGAACGCCACTAATCCAAAGCACGCATACTAGCTACTATATACGGATATGTGTAAATCAACTTATAAGGCGCAGCTTATATAGCGTAGGAAATATAGCAGGAGCAGAAGGAAGAAAAAACAAACCCGTTAACGTTAAGCGCACGGAGACACGGTTACATGTCTCGCAGCTAGAAGAGAGACTATTTTTTCTAAAGGAATTTATATACAAAACCCAACGATTCAGCGAAATACGGAATGTGAGCAAGGGAAGGCACGATAAAGGACTGTTGTAAGCCGGTAAGAATGCAACTAACGAAGGGAATTTGTTCCAAGACGCAGAAGAGGAAAGGAGAAGAAAACGTGTTTCCCACGGGTTTGACAAATTTCAAATCAAATCGTCGTCAATAATGATGTATAAGTGTAATTATGTATGCACGCAGGCGGCTGCACGGTTGATCAGAGCGCGTTGTTTATGAGTATAACGATCGTCAAACATGGAAGGCGAGAGTACACGGTGGGAGAAGAAATAAATGTTGTTATAATTTCCAAACTGTGGTGTTTTTGTGGTTTTTGTGTTGGAACGGATGATGACAACTTTAGTTTCTCGTTTGGTTTAAAAAAAAGCTCGAGAAGGAC
>KI423633.1:13665-26596 GCA_000473375.1 Anopheles culicifacies | reverse complement strand
CACAGTTTTGCCCATCACTACTGAGAACCAACAGGAAAACAGTGAACCAGAAAATTGACTGACCTCCGAGGTCGACGTTGAAGTAGAGGTGCCGACAGACGGTGAAACCCCTCGATAAATGTTGGCAGTACCGTGGTAGGAAGGTGTAGAACCTCGTTGATAGATGCCGGTTCTACCGTGCCGAGTGCTTCCCATTCTCACGACCATCTTACCGAAGGGAAAGTAGCGCGCCTGTCAGCCAACAATAAAATTAAAACAAACAGAAAGATTAATTAAAGCGATCGGTTTAATTTTGGTGAACATATTCGTACATCGTGGGATGGAAACTCGAGGTGCAAGGTTGTGGGCATGATTCTGAGGAGTGACCAAAGTAATAATCATTTGATAATTTTCTTACTTCACCATTCTTCGTGTGGCGCCACGTTGGAAATAGAACAAATCCAAGCTCCAACCGAATGCCGGAAGTGGTTTCGCCGTTTAGCGCACGTTATCGAAGAACTCCGTTTTAGCACGCGGGAGCAATATATTTTTGTTTCGTTCTTCGTTCCCGCCCGTGCCGTCATAGAACATGCGTTCGTTCACTCCTCGATAAATCAAAATTCTAAAGTGGCTCATTATTTTTTTGTTTTATTTTAGTTGCTCTTATTCGTGGGACCGTTCCAAATTTGAAAGCATGGGATAAGCACGGTTTCGGGCTTATGCCTCCCAGCATGATCGATTATCTTCCGCCGGAATCGCAATCATTCATAACACCGCTGACAGGAGTGTCAACAATTATTTGCGTTCGGCATTAAAGTGGAATGGTAGCGCTGGCAAAGGCATAAGAACTTCCACCAAAGTGACGGTGCGAGTAGGTTTTTTGGTCGTCCTAGCCAGTGAGTACGGGCGGACGAGGCACGATCTTGTTGTCGCACTCCCTGCCTAATTCGTGATAGACCATCCGGCACTCAAAATGGCCGACTGCATCGGTTTCAGCGGCTCATCGTTTGCTCATGATCGGTTTCGAATATCACAGCGTGAACGTGATTAGCACGCGTACAACCACCCCGGGATGTATCGAGTCACACATACATTAGCATAAGTGGGTGGCCTCGAACAGTTTCTATGCTGCTGCGGTATGTTCGTGCAGCTCGCACTATTCGAATGAACCGCTAGCTACATAGTGAGGCACCACGTCCCTGATACGTTCCGTTTATGGGAAAATCGTGATCTATAAAGCAGCATTTTCGCTAATTTAATGACCAAAATTTGATCAATCGATCTCGTGCCGCATACGAAGCTTTATAAACACCGTAATAAAATAGGTTGATTGTGGATTTTTTTCTCTTTATTTTGTTGCACACTTTGGCAAAAATACGCACACATTCACCAAATTTACAGTTGCTTGTGAACGAACCAGATTTTGATGAGTGCTCTAATTCCAAATGCTTATCGTTTTCGGATCGATCTTTGTAAATTGCTATACATAACAAAATTGCAATTTTGTAGGTCACCTATTGTTCTAAATCTTATATTCTTCTAATTGGGTTTGATTGATTCGCATAGATTTATTCTCCATTGTGTTAAAAAGCTTCTATTCATTTAATATTCTTTTTTTCATTGTGCTGACCATTTCTCCACCAGCTATTTTTTTTTTTAAATCCCCATGGGTCACCAGTTTGCTCAACCACTGATTGACAGGTTCGTTAATCTTGGTAATTGCAAACTATTTACCGGAACGTCAACCGGAACCCGTCCCTCTTGGACATTTTCTTTTAAACCCAATCTGCTTCTGATCCGGACGCGTTGTGATGGACTTTTTATTTCGATAAATCCGCTCAACGATGCTGTATCGCATAGCTCGTTCTCCGTTGGAATCGCAAACCGCGAAAAATAGAAGAGTGAAAATTTATGAATGGCGGACAATATTAACCGAAGGCCATTATTATTTTTTTGGACGCTCCCATTTTTTATTCTCTTTCAACCATTTGCTACTTTTTAACGCATCGATTCGGTGTTAATTTGCAATTAGCGGGGCGCGCGCGCGTGTGTGTGTATTAAGTTGGAATCACTGCAGCCATAGAAGCAGCAATGCAGTTGGAGTGCATCATTAGAGCGAACCCCAAATGATCCCGGCGTTCTGCTGAAGAGGCTCAAAATTCAATCAGCTGTTTCCGCTGATTTTGCCCTGATTGTGCGCTTTTTGTTCGTAAATAAATCAACTTCCCGTGCGCCGCGCGCTAACTAGGCGGAAACGGGAGCGCGAAACCCGTAGTCGAACCAATTCAGCAGCCATTATTTAGCTGATAATTTTGTAGTTTGCTCTTCAATTATTAATTTCAACCAGTTTCGGTGGTGTGCTGTACGTTCATTCTTGCAATCCCAGAATCAGAACGGACGTGGTTGTGGAGGAATCGTTTTTCCTTCTTGTCAGCGTTGAATCAAAACAAGGAAGAAAAAAAATCTCGGACATCGAACGGGAAAACCATAACGGAAGTTCGTTCTTTTTTTTTTGTCCAGCTTGTAGCGTGTTTGCTAAAAGTAGAGTTTAGTCTTCCCGTTTTTTTCTTCGTTTTCTTTATTTTGCACGGGAAGAGTTTTTCGTCTGTTGCTTCGCATTCGAAGTTTTATATCTTCTCGCCGGCTAAAGACGACCATTGAAACAAACGACAGTTTGGATAAAATTTGGAACGAAGATGAGAATTGCAAAAAAAAAACAAAAGCACGGAAAGAACTTGAGAAAACTCCTACGAAACATTCTGCACAATAGCAGAGAGGACTACAACTACCGACAAGAAGAAGCGAAAACACAAGCGATGATTTCGGAAAGCGAATGATTGAGGAAATTGAACAAAAACTTTATTATGGTCATCCTATTGAAAGGACCTCCTCCACATCTTATATCCTTTCTAATTTGGGGTTTTCATTTCTTGTCCGTCATCAACAGTTTTCACGTCGCTCTTCATACTGTTCCGCTTGGTGTTGTTTGGGGAACAAACATTTCAGCAATGGCTTTAACTCATCTCTCACTCGCCATTTTGTATCCATGAACGCGCCACAGAATGTACGATTAAAGCAACGTTGTTTGGTAAAACAACTAAAGAAAAATTGGATTGATTTTAAGAGTATACCTTCCACATGAACTTATCGTTTCTTAACAACAAACATGTCCTGGAAAATGGGATTTTCTTCCTGCTGGTTCCATTCACAACAAGACGATAGCAGACTGAGTGGAAATGTGAGCGTCATCCAAACACTTCCACTTCGATCAACACCATTTTCTGTGGTCTCGGCAATATTTGAAGTGACAGACTAGTTTGCACTTGCCCAAGATCCCCTGTAGTTAGCGTACCGTTTCGTAGCATTCGTAAGTTTTGAGCTGGTAACTTTCTGTGCCAACTTTAAACCTTAAGTGTTTCGATTTCCGAATCGAATTCTGAAAAGTGCCGACTTAGCGACAATCCTCGATGGTCAATGGTCAACGGATGTCTGGAAGTTAATGGCTTCCCTTGGTATGGCTGGGAGAAAATACTCGCCGTAGAGTCGCTTCCGTTTACTATAACGTCTGGAGAGGTGTATCAAGAGGCATTTATGTGGGTACTTGAAGCATTCAGATGACTTTTCGCCAAAGCATCGTTCAGCTAGCCGCATCCAATGGGGATGCCCAGTGTACTTACGTACCATAATGCCATTGACAAGAGCACGTTGAATATCATCAAGCTGCATTGAGAATTCACTTTGAAGTGTTACTCGGCGATTGCAATATAGCTCCCCATTACACAAAGCTTGAAGACAAACATTTCATACCGGGGCACATTGATTGGCCCGAAATCTAGTTAGTTATGCTAGTTGAAATCTTTAACAGGCGTGCTCGTTATGTGTGGAAATAACTTCCTGCAATGTCTTCAATGTAGTAAGTTCTCTAAGCGATCCTTTTTCGAACAGGACTTATGGTTTCGTTGACCACCGTGCAATGGTGGAGACGACCGTCCTAACCGCAATAATAGCTCCCTAGTTTTTATTGGTTCTCCAGCTTCCCGTTCTGGAATCACTCGAAATGGATGCGTTTTTCTGTGCGAGTTGACAGTTTTATGCGGGATATTTCTTATTTATGCACATTCTATCACCCCATTAATGAAGAGAAATGGTTCCAATGGTTCTCGCTCCAGCAGCCATGGTCACCAAATGGCATGGGTGTGTGTGTGTATTTGCGGAAGAAATCGCTTTGTTCCAATCCTCTAAAGTGGGAACTGCTCGGACAGAATATACGGTACCGTGGTTTGACCATCCAACCCGCTGTTGTTGGGTGCACTTGGATGATACAGTAAATGGAATTCCAACCACCGGACGTGACGACATCGTAAAACAGAATGCGGGAGAAAAATTACAATTGTAGCCGTAGTGCAAATAACGTCCTGTGCAGAGGACGTTGGCCACAGCAACACGAACGCGCCAGTAAGCTCGGGTCTCCATCAAGGAACCTTCCGAGAATGTAATAGAAAGTCAACGACGGTGGGCAGTGCCTCCACCGCACGCATTTCGCCGACCCAACGACCGTGTGCAATAATTCTTCATGTATCGTGATTTTCCATTTCAATTACACGACTCGTCTGCTGCGAAGTATCTGACATTTCGATGTATCTCCGAGGACCGCAAAGTGAATGGATGGCCACCCATCTCGGCACAGGCAAAGGATAATGGTGTTTCGGGTGCAGTGTTATTTCTTCGAAGGAACAGAAGGGTGTCTCCCACTGCTCTGTTGCGGATGCGAGCTATGTTTGATGTTTGGCTTTTCGGCAATGTGTTTCTTCATCAGTTTTATTTTCCTTCACGGCCGGAAGTGCGCCACGCACTGGAACACCCTGCAGATGGTTGTCCCAATAAAGCCGCAGTGAATGGCACAGACACGTGCCGTGTTTGTTGTTCTGCAGGGAAAAAGGATTCCAACAGTCTCCGGTAGTTCCGGTAGTGCCGAGTTTGTCTCTTTTTGTTGTTCCAGCAAAGGAGGAGCAAGTTTTATTAGCACGTCAAGAAGGAGGATGAGTTTTGTTAGCAAGGCTGTATCTCCATTAGTACACAAACTCCTTGGGCTCTGTGAAAACCCGTCGAACAAATGAAGATGTTGTCGATAAGTCACAAAAGCTACGTTGGATGGTTTTTGGAGTGTTATTTTTATACGCCGACAACTCATGAAGAATCACGTAGAGGAGATCTTAAGGCGCGGAATACGCGTCGTTTTCCGATTGTTAATTAGTATCGTCCGGAAAGAATGTTATGCTTCCAACGAACAAGGTACTCCCTTTCCAGTTTCGGACAAGTTGTTTGAATAGATTTCCTAACAGAGGCGTCAGGCTAAAATATGGACGACGCAGGCTTCCCACATGTACGACGCAGTGCTTAAGTGCTGCAGGTAGGTATTGAAAACATCCTACCATTTCCATGCCCCGTTTAAAAGGTATGCGGGCTTAAAGTTGACAGTAGGAGGCGGTCTTCGGTTTGCTGTCCTTACTACCGACAAGCGAGCGACATATCGGTTCGCCGGTCTTGCACACGAATGTGTCTTCCAAATGTGTCGGTAAACAACTGGCACGCTGCAAATAAACCGGCAGCCCGGAATCATACTTGGTAAAAGTTTTCCCGTTTTCCTCCTGGAAAACCCCTTTTTTCCAACCATATGAGCAAGCTCGGGAATTTCCTTGGAATAAATGCAAACAAAGAAGGGAGTAAAAGCGTGACGTTGAAGAAAGAGAGAAAAAAGAAAAACTTTACCAAAAGAAAAACAACGGCCAGGGAAAAGTTGTTCGTTCGCGCGGGAAACGAAACGGAAAAGATAGCGTTGTTTCGACGCTTTCGTTATGATGTTGTTGGTTAGCCGTTTGTTTACCGGTTGAATAGAAGGAAAATGAGAAATTGATTGCAAATTCCTGCACGATTGCGTCGCTCAGCAGTAGAGCAGGGCTAGGCGGGTGTATGGTGATTTGGGTTCTGACTCCCGTAGGTGGTCGACATATCGCAGTTTATTGGAGTAGAAAATGGCTGGATGATTGGTTCTAACGTCAGGTGGAATGGAAGAATGAATGAAGTTGCGATTTAATTTGAGTAGAATTGTAAATGAAGAACCCAGAGCTTTGAGCTGGTCGTTTGTAGTTGGAATTTAGCGTTCTCCATTTTGTATCATTTTTACTTGCATCTCAAACTCGTTTTCGGAGAAGTTCCTCAGATAAAAAACGACACCTAAAGAAGCTCTGTAAATATTATTACCATCAGTAAATTGTTATAACTTTCCCATGTAACGCGCAGGAAAAAGGGGAACCATTTTATCCCGTCAAACTATAACTCATATCGTAGAATGCAAGGGCGTGCCCCAGAACCGGAAGCCCGTTCCTTTGTTTGCGGCGTGGAATTCGATTCTAATCAGTGCTTAGGACAGCATAAATCCAGCTTACCCGGTTCTTTACACTGTACCGCTGGATGACTTCGCTCGGCTAAACTAAGTTCTGTGGTTAGTTCGAAATGACCACAAAAATCGTTTTTCCGAAGTTGGCTTTTCCTGCTACGCAAGCATGCCCCTCGCGTGCCTGAATATACCCACCCAAATCATTACATTTCATAGCACAACCAGCCAATGGTTTATGCATGACTTTTACGTCGGTAGAAGTAGAAGAAAAAAGCAGGGATCCGTTCTGGATGGGAGAAAATTGTGCTTCTTTCACTTCACTTCCGGGTCAACCGTGACCCCTCATCCCGACCAGACACACCCTCTTTGGTGAGCGTGTATACATGCGTGGTTGTGTTTGAGGTTGGCGTCACATTGTGTCACATACTGTAGAGGCATATTCCCATTCTGCGATGTGGAATCTATTCTTGCTCCCCTTTGCTTAGACTGAATCGTCCTAGGGAATTTTCGCGATAGGCCACGGGTGTAGGGCGTCAAAGAAAACTGCACCGGAAGCAGCGCCACGACACACGCAGCATGCCAAAGATGTCCTTTTTTCCGGCTGTGTCACGGTGGCGATGAGTGAAGATGTTGGGAAAGACGCCTCGAAAAGAACATCTCCTGCGGCGCCACTGTTCTGCCCAACGGGCCTTTCAGCACCTAGAGCAGAAAGGGAACATTCCACCCTAGTGCTTCCATCCGGGGTGGAGAATAAGGTTTCATTAAAGTACCATCATTTGTGCTACAAAGTAAATAAAAATCAATTTCACCGGAGTGGCGCCCTGTTCGAACCGAATTTACTGCGGTTTGCTTCCATGCTTTGCAATTGCCGGAATGTATCTTTTTTTTTTCTTTTGTTTCGGTTTGCTTCCATGCTTTGCAATTGCCGGAATGTATCTTTTTTTTTCTTTTTCTCTTCCTACTTTGGCTCTTATCTTCATGTATCGGATTTTTGATTTGCTATCAATATTTTGGTTTCTTGCTCGTTTCCCTCCACCAGCGCAGTGCGTAAGCGAAGAAGCATTACCTTGCCCGGGGAAGCGAACGTTTTGATGTTTTCCCGGCGAAGGAAGGGACTGCCCGGAGCGAAACTCCAATTATCGAAACAACCATCGAGAGTGAAATGGTTCGGAACCCCAATGCGAGATCCGCTTCTCTCGATGGCTCATATCTCAGGGGTACGGGGTGTGCAGACATGCAGACGACAATCATTCCCGTAAGGGGTGACTCCTTCAACCACTACTGCTGGCACTAAAGAACTCGAACGGTGGTGATTTCGATTGCCGCCGGTCATTGCCGAGAAATGGTCTAGATACGGTGACATGAATTTCTAATCAAACACGGTACGCGCGGTAGATTGTATCGGGCGTGCGGTTCTCAAACCCAACCAAAAGAAATGGCCACCAATGGCAATGGCCGGCGACGATATTGGAACGACACGATACGCGGTGCGTTTTCGTTTTTACGAAATTTTCTATTAGTGTAAACTGTCAATCACAGACTGGTGGCCAGTGGCCGAAGGAGGGCCATCATTGACAACTGTCCCTGTCAGTGGCGATTTGTTGCGTGGCCTTCTAAAGCGCCACAGCCACCGCCTTCGTTGTCCAATGTTGGGTGCTGTAAATTAGTTACAACAGGTTTACAACCGCCACCAGGCAGCAGTAGCGTCATGGAGCAATGGATTCATCATACCCGTTTCGGTCAATTGGAGTAAATTAAAAATTTAAATCGTAAATCTGTTTTAACCGCCACCACCTCAGTGCGGTCGTGTCAATAGGAAGGTGCCTTAGAAAAAAAGAGAAAAACAGGAAAATCATGCATCGTTTAACTAATGAACTGACATTTTTATTACTTGTGTCGCCTGGCATATGTCCACATTCATGTCTGGCTATTGTCATCCACTACCAGTGATAATCGAACTCAGCATACGGTACTGTTGACGGGTTCGTCCACGAGTTTAAAGTCAAAAGTACGCGTGGCACCACCATGCACTGGACGCTGGAATACGGACTTTAAATCGGACGGATAATTTATCTTAATTGATAGATTGAAAGCGATTTACAGACGGGCACACTTTGTCCCTTTCGTAGCGTTTGATGTTTTGGAAGTGATTTTCCATCCCTTCCGTGTGTGGGGCCAGCATGACTGTTGTCCACCAACGCGTACCGCACCATCGTTAACGATGAATAATGACGACAGCCATGTACCATGGCGGTCTGGTGCGCGATGCTTCATGTGTCCAGAATAGAACGAGATTCATCCAGCAGACGGACGACCCAACACCAGGGAACCCCTTTTTCGGTCCAAAATTCACCGAGCGAGCAATGATGTGCAGTGCTCATTAATTACCGACCTAGAAGGCAATATGAATTGAGATTTGTTTTGAGCGAGACGAGTTGTGTGCCACTCCATAAACCGCCAAAACGTTTCGGGACGCTTGGCATCTATAAATTGGCATTGAAAATTGCCAACAGTCAGTAGTGTGTCTGCTGGATGCGGTGTCCCATCGGGAATGTATCTTCAATACGGCTGGCCTTTCAAATAATCGAGCAATATGCAACCGAATGCAACATCCTCGCCTTCCGGGATACCGCGTCACCATGGGTACATCTTTTCCACGGTTTGTTTTCTACCCGCCGGGCCACGGTTTTGGTTGGAAGTTTTCCGTCTGTTTTGTTTCTCTCGCCGCTGTCAGACTGTAATCTGATTTTCCGCTCCGATGCCATTTGAAGACATTAATTTAATTGAGAATGCAGAGCCAAATGCGCAGACGGTACCAGATTAGTGTGTGTGTTTTGGGAAATGTCGAAACAGAATGCGGCTCAGACATTTGCTCAGTCGGTTTTGGTGTCCAAGTTGATGTAGCAATCGTGTTGTAGTTACTTAAATAACAAGGGCCAATTATGGAGCGCGGTCTCAAGATCTTTGATAGTTCGGTACGGATTGGTATGTCAGAAGTAATCTTCCACACGGGACGGCAAGGCAAAAGTCGAAGCGGTTGGTGTTGATATTTTAAACAGCTCTTAAGCGAGTACGAGTTGAGTGCGTCGAGTACTACAGAACATTGGGTGCAATGCCTGAACTAGGTTAATTCATCATGCTCTCCCTACCCGTGGGTGGTACTGTGGTTGTGTTCTGTTGTGCGTAGAATAAAAAGTAATAGCCAGCAAACTGTAATGACCAACATTAATGAGAACTATTAGCTTAAGTATAGTAGGTTGGGTCATGATTATTTAATATGGCGGACATGGTTGCAGGGAAAAACAATCATCAAGCTGTGACTCAATCGTTATTATGCAATTAAAGAGCTTACAAATCAAGGGTATTACGAGTGGAACGATCTAGAAAGCTTAAGGATTTAAAACAAATTCTTCCAAAACACATGTCAATCAAACTGCTGCAACATATTAGAGACTCTTGGAGATTTTTTGTCCATGGACATGACAAAAAAAAACAGATATCAATGCACCTTTTCATTATGTGTCAGTTAATTGTGGACTAACTTTCCAGTACATTAAAACACCCACATCCTGGATGTATTTTGTGGCATGCAGTCTCTCGGTAATCTCCTGTCGAAGAAGCTGTTGCATCGTTACATCACACCGATTCCAACTGGCCTTTCCGCAAAGCCACTTCCTAGCCAAATCCACCCCTGCAACTCCATGGTAAAGTTTAAACATGGCTTCTACATGTGAAGTACACACTGTCAGGACATGGGATAAGGTCGCCATCAAACCCGTGGCCAAGTGGACGGTACTGTGGCGGAATGTAATTTTGTTTGTTATTTGTGAAATTTTAATCACCACAACCGCCGCACCAACGCTGCCATCCCACATACCGTCACCAGCGCCATCTCGCGTGGGAGTTGATACGCAGCAATCTCCTGCCCACCACCCGCTCGTGACAGAAAAGTAATTCCCAAAACTAATTCCAGCCATGTAAATGGAGCAAAACTTACCACTTGCCAGATGTGCAACAGGCGCTCGATGCAAATGTGAGTTATCTTTTCCATTGCAGGTAGCGGATTTTGGTGGAAGCGGTTGCACCAGTAGAAGGGTCTTAAAATTAGATATTCAGCGTGAAGTGCAGTCGAGGGTAGCTATGGAGGGGGTTTGGGATTTATTGTGGAGTGTTTGATCTGCACACATAGATACATGGCATTGCTATTATGCGTTGTTTAATTAACGGAGGTATGCAAATGGGACGAGTGTGCGTGTGTTCTAGCGCGGAAACATATGTTCTTGAAGCGCTTATGAGTGGAAGTAATAATTGTTTAGTAAGCGGAAATCAACGTTCTTCTTTTCATCATTATTTGGAATCACGAGGATTTGGATAAAATATTAAAATAATTCTTGAATGGATGTTTAAATCCCTAGAATATGGATGGATTAATTTTCCACTCTCCTCTATGCCGTAAAGATTCATCCTGATTGAACCTGAACAAACAATGTTCGATGAAAAATGGAAAACATATGCTTTTCATTAGCGCCAATCACTTAGCACCCTTCCAAAGGCAGTATGAACTGGCACCGATGACAGGGCAACTATTAACGACGATGGTCCAACTGATCGTTTAATGAACTCTTCGCCCTTGGTCAGTTAATGTATGGGTGTGAAAGTCTAGGAAACAGTTAACAGACCGTCCATGTGTACGCCCTTTGGACGTGAAGAGACGCAATGTGTCTGTAACAAAGAACGGATGAAACATGAACCAATCGAGCACCCGGAAGCTGACCGACTAATCGCTGTCTTAATTGAATAAACTTCTCACTATTGATTGATTAACCATATGACGTGACAGCAAAATAGCACCAAGTGTTCTAATTTTCTTTTCTGTATGTTATCTCGTTCCTCCTCACAGCACTCGAGTTTACGGTGGAACCCTCGGACGTGACAGTACCGGAAGGTAACTCGGTTATGTTGCAGTGTTCCGGCAACGCGGATAGCAAATTGCTGCAGGACGGCAAAATAGCGCCCAACATTCGGTGGCGTGGCCCCGACGGACAAGACATCGGCATCGTGGGTGATACGTTCCGGTCGCAGCTCACCAACGGTTCGCTGTACATTAGCTCCGTGGAGAGTAACCGTGGCCTGACCGGGTTTTACCACTGTCTGCTCAGTGTGGATGGTATCGGTACGATCGTTAGCCGATCGGCACGTGTTTCGATAGCGGGTAAGCAATTAAATTAGATTAGATTATGTTGAACCGCGGTCGCTAACATGATGGCACCTTTCAGATCTACCGGATATTAATCAAGAGTCGCACGAAATCTATCTGTACGCCGGTCAAACGGCATACTTCAAGTGTATGTCCAGCTTGCTGCCGTACAGCGTCGAATCTCGCTATCACACCGAATGGCTAAAGGATGATCTACCGCTGCGGATGGATTTGACGCGTATGCTGCTACTGCCCTCCGGTGCGTTGGAAATTGATGAAGTTGTCCCGGCGGACCGTGGCACCTATCAGTGCAACGTGACCGCGGGCACTTTCTCGCGATTGAGCAGTAAATCAAACCTGAACATCAAGTCTACGGCCGGACAGCCACAAAGCTTTGCTCCACCTGCGTTCGTGATCGTACCGCAACCGCAAACGGTACGCGAGGGCGACACGGTAATACTGGACTGTGCTGCCAACGGTAATCCCAAGCCGACGATACGATGGCTGCGAAATGGGGAAGATATCGACATGAACGATCTGGACTCACGGTTTCGCATCATGGGCACGGGATCGCTGCAGATCAATTCGATCCAGGACACCGATGCGGGCGATTATCAGTGTCGGGCGAGCAATACGGAGGATTCGCTCGATGCATCCGCCACGGTACAGGTGCAGGTCCCGCCAAAGTTCATTATTAGCCCGGAAGATAAGGTCGCGTACGAGAAGGAGGAGCTGGAACTGTCCTGCTCCATTCACGGCAAACCGACACCCATCATTCAGTGGTTGAAAAATGGAGACCTAATAACGCCGAGCGAGTACATGCAGATTGTTGGAGGGTAGGTGTCTAATGGAATGTTTTATTCTCATAAGAATTTCAATTAGCTAATCGTATTCGCATTTTTCGTTCTGCACAGACACAACTTGAAAATTTTCGGACTGATCGGTTCGGACGCGGGAATGTTTCAGTGCATCGGTACGAATCCGGCCGGAAGTGTGCAGGCGGCAGCACGTCTGGAAATAATCGAGCCAGGTAATTGATTGTTAATTTTATCCAACTCCATCGTGCCCGGGGTTACCTGCTGTGTAGCAAGAACACCGTAAACTTTCTGACAAATGGACTATAGTCTGTAGGTAGTCGAGTGTTGTTTTTTTTTTTTTTGTAATTTAGTATCCGTCAGAACTGGATCGCACTTCGTTTTGAGCGTATATTTCTTCAAGCAATCATATTTTAATACACTGTTTTCGTATTTGTTTCTTTTCTTTTTTTTCTGTTTTTTCGTTTTCGTTGTATGATTTACACAACCATTCAACGCTACGGCTATCGATTTCGTTTAATCTTCCGTTTCGGACTTGGTCTT
>KI423633.1:0-11625 GCA_000473375.1 Anopheles culicifacies | reverse complement strand
GGGAATGTTTCAGTGCATCGGTACGAATCCGGCCGGAAGTGTGCAGGCGGCAGCACGTCTGGAAATAATCGAGCCAGGTAATTGATTGCTAATTTTATCCAACTCCATCGTGCCCGGGGTTACCTGCTGTGTAGCAAGAACACCGTAAACTTTCTGACAAATGGACTATAGTCTGTAGGTAGTCGAGTGTTGTTTTTTTTTTTTTTGTAATTTAGTATCCGTCAGAACTGGATCGCACTTCGTTTTGAGCGTATATTTCTTCAAGCAATCATATTTTAATACACTGTTTTCGTATTTGTTTCTTTTCTTTTTTTTCTGTTTTTTTCGTTTTCGTTGTATGATTTACACAACCATTCAACGCTACGGCTATCGATTTCGTTTAATCTTCCGTTTCGGACTTGGTCTTGGGCCGTGGTCTATTCCATTTGGATGGTACCACCCCAACTGTCTGCCACTACCGACTCCGTTTATTGGATGGAATCATCTCTTTCGAACAAAACACAACATCAACGACCCGTTCTCTTGTTGATTATGATTTATTACCGTTTTGCCCATTTGTGGATGACTTTGCATGCAAACGATTTACTTCTCGTTTTCGTGTGGTTACGTTTGTGTGTGTATTGTGTGGGGTATTTCTCTCTAACGTCCGTGCTGCTGTCACTTTCTTTCCATCTCTACTAATCCCCTTGGGTGGGTTCTTCGCTCTTCATGTCGTATCTGTCGCTTTTCTTTTGGCTGTGTTTTCTGTGTTTTGCTCTCTAACACTACAACCGTTCCCGTCTTTGCCAAACTCGCACACTTTTGGCTGTTTGCAATTTATTTTATGTTACGTGACTTGTTACCGATTTACCCCGTCACGTGTCCTTCGGGATGGTTGACTCGTTATGTTGACTTACCCGTGTGTTCATGCCCCAAAATCGAACTGCACGTGATACAACTATCCCTGTCCTACCGCATGAATATGTTGCTTGTCATTGATCCATGACCCATGACGACGGTGTACGCGATCGACCAACCGACTGTACACAACTCCATCCATGACACCGGTATGACGAACCCTGATTGGGCAAGCAGGTTCACCGAAACGACATAAGGGCAAGAAATTTCAGCAAACGCAATCGAAAACGAAATCGTACGAAAAATCACCACTGCTGCTGCAGTCCGACCCGAAACTATCGAAATCGGTGCTGGATAGTCTGGTGTCGCGGACGAAGGAACGGCCAAACTTTAACCGGCATCAGTTTCAGTATAACGAATATACCGACGATGACTATGCCGATCACGACCGCATGCATGACACTGACCATGACGATGAGGACGACGAGGACGATGACGAGGAGGATGGTAAAATCTATCCGCTTCGACCAAACGAGGACCCGAACAAACTCTACCAATCGTTGACCGGTTCAAAGTCCCGGGAGGATGGTGAGGTTAGCCATTTCTCTAATCAGAAGTCTCCCATTAATGCTGTCACGCGGAAATACACGAAATCGTACGTAGATGGAAGTGGAAAGTTTGCTGCACCACTGCCGGGACCACCGCGCGCCCTCCAGGCCCAGATCGTGCAGTCACGCTTCATTACGCTCAACTGGCAGGAACCGGCCAAGAATCCTGACGAAGTTATCTCATACTCAGTCTATTACCGCATGCATACGAGCGACAGGTAAGTGAACTCAGGAAGGAAGCAAAATGCATCATGGGTATATGTTTTAAACCTGTACAATAACCATCCTTGTATTGCAGAGAGCGTAAGGTGATGACGAATTCCCGCGATGAGCAAGAAATCAACATTCAATCATTGCAACCTGGCAAAAACTATCACTTCCGGGTGGTGGGCAACAGCAATCACGGACCGGGCGAATCGTCGGAAATACTGGAAGTGCGCACATTGTCCGAGGAGAATATAGCCGGTGCGCCACAGAATCTGCGCGGATACGCCATCACCGAGAGAGATATTCACCTCCAATGGGATCCACCAGCTGTGACGAACGGATTGATTACGAAGTATCGCGTGTACTATGCGGAAACTGACAACGGCGCAGAGATGTACTCCGATACTACCACCACGGAGGTTATCATCAACGAATTGCGCCCGTACACAAAGTACACCATGTATGTGGTACCCTTCAATCAGGCAGGAATGGGCGATCCATCGCACGAGATAGACGTGAAAACGTACTCGTCGACTCCATCGGAACCACCGGCAAATGTGACGCTGGAGCAGACAAGTTCCACCGTAGCAATCCGCTGGGAGCCGCCTGCATTGGAGGATCGCAATGGACAGATCACGGGGTACAAAATCAAGTATCGAAAGAACAAAAAACCACTACAGGTGGAAACTACTCCAGCCAACGTGCGGTACTACATACTGAAGGATTTGGACAAGATGTCTGCCTACCAGGTGAAGATCGCAGCTATGACGATAAACGGAACTGGACCATTTACCGAATGGCATCATACAGAAACGTATGCGAACGATCTGGACGAATCCCAAGTTCCTGGTCAACCAGCTTGGCTAAAGAGTATGTATATTTCGTCTTGAAATTTTCTTGCTCGTACTTTACTAATCATTTGTCTCTCTTTATAGCCCGACCTGGAGCGGATAACATAACGGTCATATGGGGACCGCCGGTACATCAAGAGATTAAGGTGCGCAGTTATATCCTTGGCTGGGGCAAAGGCATACCGGACGAAGACACGACTGAAATAGAGGAGAGAATTCGACAGTTCGAAATCACCAATCTAGAACCAAACAGCGAGTATGTGATTTCTTTGCGTGCCCGTAATGCAATGGGAGATGGTGCGCCAAAGTATGACACGGTGCGCACTCGTGAAGATGTTCCAATCGAGGCTCCAACACCGTTAGAAGTGCCGGTTGGACTACGCGCCATTCCCATGTCAGGAACGTCGATTGTGGTGTATTGGACAGACACGACGCTTAGTAAAAGTCAGCACGTATCCGACAATCGATACTACGTCGTACGATACAGTCCGAATGGTTCGAATCGCTACCGGTACCACAACACGACCGTTCTTAGCAGTATGATCGTTGATTTACGACCCAACACACAGTACGAATTTGCCGTGAAGGTGGTGAAAGGACATCGCCAATCAGCCTGGTCTATGTCGGTGTTGAACAGCACGCAGCAGGCTTCACCCGTATCACCTCCGCGAGAGTTGCAGGTGTCTTTTGATCCGCGCAATCCCCTCACTGCCATATTGAGCTGGCTGTCGCCGCGATACTCTAGCGTGCCAATTGCGGGATACCAGGTACTTTATACGACAGACACCACCAAACGCGATCGCGATTGGAACATTGAAGCAACCACCGGAGAGCTTACGTCGGCGGAGATCGTAAACCTAGAACCGCACACAACATACTATTTCAAGGTGCAGACGCGTCACTCGAAAGGACTCGGTCCGTTTTCAGCAATGGTTTCTATGAAAACTGGCGCTGAGGTCGATTCGAGTGGGAGCCTTACGATGGAGAAATCTATCTCATCCGAGCTTATATACATTACTGCGGGATTTGCGGTAATGGCCTGCATTACGGGTATCCTAATTTTGATACTAAAGTGTCGCAGGAAAGAGCTGGACGACACACCGGAACATGCGAAGAAAAGCTATCAGAAGAATAATGCGGGTATCGTTAAACCACCCGATCTATGGATACATCACGACCAGATGGAGCTGAAGAATATGGACAAGAGCAATCATAGTACGACTCCCGGCTCGGTAGATGGGGGTGCTTCCAGCAGTGGTACGATGACGCTTCCTCGGTCCGTCGGGGGACATGATTACGATAGCGAAACGCCCATCACCCACGTTACCAACTCGCTCGATAAGCGGAACTACGTGCCTGGATATAACGGTAAGTTTAGCATTTGACACTTGGGACATCGGCATGAAATTACTTTAATTATTTGTTTTTGCTTTAGGAAACACAACATCCCTCAGCTCGACGATGGAGCGACCACAGTATCCACGGACGCAGTACAGCATGGCCGCTAGACCGCATATAGCGATGGATCAGCAAACACTTTCACAGCAGAATCTTCTCCAGCAACCGCCACAATTGCCACCAGCAAATCCTCTCGCACAGACACCAGAAAACCCATACACTTACGACAGTAGTTATAGGTAAGTTTGAAGAAATGTGTACTCTAAGCGAGACTTTAAAAAGGAAGGAATCGAAACTGAAAAGCTGATTTTAATATTTGCAGCCCAAATGTTACCTACGCCCAAGGTATAGCGATAGATGCCCCGAAACGAGGGCAAGGACATCCACTGAAAAGCTTCAGCGTACCTGCACCGCCCGCATCCACACCGATCATCAGTGGCCAGGGCAAACATGGCAGTGAGTATTACACTGGAAACACATTTAATTCAGCTAGAACTAATAAACTCCTCGCCCACTCTAGCTCCAACGCCAGCTGTTACGATACGCCCGCAGAACTCATCGCCCTACAAAAAACCTTCGCTCTCGTCCGGCTCGTTGACCAATCGACTGCAGACAGGACCCGTGGTGGCACACTCGAATGATGAAATTCAGCGACTGGCACCGTCCACCTCCACCGAGGAACTCAACCAGGAGATGGCCAATCTCGAGGGTCTAATGAAGGATCTTAGCGCAATCACGGCGAACGAGTTTGAGTGCTAGATCACTTCGACCGGCAAGCAGACGGTGCAAAATGCGTGATGAAAACTGTTTAGTCATTATTAATTTTAATTTGGTATGATTGGCATTGAGCGTGAGTGTTGAACGGTATGAATGGTCGCTGTGTGCATGCGACGTGTTGCGAATGGATCATACCTGATCGACTGAACGTTGTGTCGGATATGTTTAGGCATTATGATTAGTATTTGCAATTACTTTAAAGCAAACGCTACACTACGGATAATGGCAATCGATGCGACACGTTAAATTGGATAGCGCATCGTATAACTCACATTAATTTATTACAATACTCTGTAAGGACTAACCCCCGTGTAGTACATAGGTAACCACTGTAAGCGCACACTCACCGGCTGGGAGTGGATTAGGGAAAATATTTCGCCCCTGCGGCAGACGACATGTGTAGCGAGTAATTGAACAAATGCATCAGAAATTTGACATAAGTTCGATCGGTAGGTTAGGAGCATTGTTCGAATTATCCTTGCGCATATGGACACTTCGTTTCGATCGATGCAGCTCTCTCGTAGTTTAGTAATCAACATTATTCAGATTGTACATACCAGACGAAACCAGAAAGGGTCAAAATGTGTTTGAAAGCCGTTTCAGTTTACATTCATTCAACGTAAGGTATACAAGAAAAGAAAATGAAATATTCCATTCTACTTTAAGTACAAGCAAACGGATTCGATCATAATTGCTTATCTAAAAACTCAAAACTGCTACACGATCGTTTCAATTCGTCTCACACCAAATCCGATAGGCCCAGTGATTTAATTGCAGAAGTAAAGCAAACCTTTTAGATTGTACTTCAGTTCGTTCGATAAGCCGGTAGTGGAGTAACATAGGATTACTAAAAAAAAAACCAACCCAAAACCTTACAAAACATGGACGACAACAGGGATCAATTTTACATGCCACTCCATCGTACACACGGTACTGCCATACAAGGTTGGGATGCCAAAAGGTGTTCCGATTGTTTAGAGTAATGCGTTCTGTTTTGAGCGTTTCCTACGGCCATTCAGCTAGGTTATGTGTTTGTTTTGTTTTGTGCTTATCATTCGTCTCAGTTGAATCAAGTTTTGTTACTTTTCAACATACCATCCATTATCTTCATCCTCTGTGAACATGTATCTCTGCTTCATGTATAGTACGTATCTTGTATCGGGCACGGTTGGAAGGAGTGCGCACTGTACACTAGGGCGCTTAGCAGGCCCATTAGTCACCGTCTATGTAAACCCGTATGTAACACATGAGTATATATAGGTGTGTTGTAAACAACTTTTGAACGTTTTTACACAGGATAGGCTGGAAGGAAAGTAGTTTAGCTTATATTTTATACACTCACGGAAATCAGTCACACAAAAAACACTCGAATTGTGTTAGGTTCCAACCGATATATTGTCGTACCCCGCCTGTACATCACAATCACACCAATAATAGCTAGGAGAATGGATGGAAATTGCAGCGTATCAATAGGAAAATGTGTAGTGTGTGAAAGGCGCTTACGTCTCCAATACACGTTCAACCATAAACCACAGCATCGAATATCCTATCATCAGTGCAGCGAATTTACACGAACCTTTATCAAAACTTTTCTAGAAGATGCAAGAAACGTTTGCGTAAAATAGCTGTTTTTGAAGGACTCAATATCATCACGACACCGTAAGCTTCATTCAGTATTCATTTGATTCGATCCGTCTCTTGTACGCTTTGCCTAGATACACATATTTATCCTACACAACATCTCACCAAACAGCTCATAGTTCCAACGCATGTTTCATCTTCAGGTTTCTACAGTGTTCATCTGAATTCATTCTTCAACCATCCGTACAACAAATAGACACTCCGAGGATGTAAAGAAACGAACGCTTAGGATGCTAGTCGGCTTACAGAAGGCATCATTGATAGGCTCACGAGTCTGACGATAGTCTGACACTTACACTACAATATCCCAACAGTTCAGCAAACGAAAACGAATTTTATTTACCCCAAAGATACCCATACGCTGTACAGTGGACAGTACAGTGGTACATTGCGTGTAAATCAAATCGCAAAAAAGGGAAAACACGAGGTTTGAAAATTTTATTTGATTTTAGATGTAAGCAGCATTACTCCCACACGTACCCCAATCTTCTCGAACTCAACACAACTCAGTGCAAACAAAATGTGTAACAAATATCAAATGCACAAGCAACAAACCCGAAAACTCAAGGATTGAAAGACGATAGCGGTGGAAAGTGCACAAAATGAGCGCGCAAGCGCGCCTGTGTGTGTAAAAGCCTAAACTGGTAGCATTTTTTCTAGTAATACTGTATTTATACACAAGTGCAACAAGGCGCAAACGAACAAGAACTAGATATGAGGAAAGTAAGGTAAAATCTAAACCGATTCGTGAACAGTGAATGGAAGCGGAAATAAAATTGAAAACTATGATAAATTATGATAACGTTTAATGTTTTCTATCCTTTTTTTAATCGTCCGTTAATTGTTATAATAATTTTAATTTTACAAAGTTGTATTAATTTTTCCCACCTATTTCTATAACATTTCCGTTTCGGATTCTTATAGTGCCTATCTAGATGTTCTACGAATGGCAATGTATTCCTGGAGAGAATATATTATAGGAAATATTCAATACAATCATTCCCTCGTAGTTGCTACAATCTAGCTTATCTTCTTTCCCGTAAATTTCAGACATTGAAAAGTGACAAAATGTTCAATTTTTCACGAGAAAATCCGAGTTTTGCCTGACCGGCCGTCTTAAGCGACCAAAGGATTCAGCAGAAGTTGAGAAGAGATGGTTATCATCTCCTGCAAGATTTGTCGCATCGTGAAGCAGGAAGCGAGATAGTTCTGACCAAGTTCTATTGTCTTCAAAGTGATCTTTGACTCAAAGTGAGTGATCCGGACGAAGTATAACATGTAGGTCTTTAAAGTTAAGTTCTATTTCACGTTTGATGGTATAGCGTGGTCAGGCAAATACCCGTAAAGTATAGAGTATAAGTATAGATCGGATCCCATCTTCTTATCGTCGAGACAATGATCGTTGAAAATTATAATACAAATTATCTCCCAGAAGTTGCCGACTTCTTTAAAATGTAGCACAAAGATGATGGCGTAAGATTTTGGACAAATCTAGCTTTGTCCCACAACGCTGAGAGAAATGGAGCGCTTTGGCTTTCCGATGTTACCCCTACTGGACAATCGTTTTAACGTGCCCAACTTCGTCCGATGCAAGATTACTCTGGCCAATCATGAAAAACAAATTTGGATAGTAGCATTGATGTTTAATAATAAATGTATTTACTTGCAGGAAACATTTAATTTGGTTGGTGACAGTACATTTTTCTGTTTGTTTTATTAAGTTTTTGCAGTCCTTTCCATTCCCTTCATTCTCGTTCCTTCTTTTCCTTCTTATTGGCCATCGTTTATTGTGCCGTTTTAGAAGTTTTAATTCTATTTCTAATCATTTACATTTTATGATTTGAATTCCTATATTCTGCTTTTATCTTTTTTCTTTTATATACTCGAACTAATCGTCTCATCTTTTTCTGTTAATCGTTAATTAATATCTTTATTTTATATATTTTTACTTTCCTTTCCTACAGCTTTGTTATATTTCTTCCTATATCCTAATCCTATTAATACATGATTTTTATTACTTAATTATTATTAGTGTTACTTTAATTTAAAAACTTGGCGGTGTACAAGAAGTAGCTGAAATAATAAAAAAAAAAACTTTTGATGTCGTATGATTGAGTTTAAGCACATTTTACATCGCGCCATGAATTAAGTTTACGATTTTCTATTTTGCGTTCTCATGCTCCTCCGTAAGGGTTAATGCCTCTCAAAATATAAAACTCATCTCACTCTAGACTCTCACCGCTCATTCGCCCTACTCACGCGCTTCACACGGATTGGGGCCACCGTCACGACGAGCAGCTCCAGTCCGTTCGGTTCACACACTCAACTGTCAGTGTTTCTCGTGCGTTCGATCGTTGACGTCTTTCGTTCTTTACGCGATCCGCCAACTGGTGTGTTGTGCCGTGAGTTGTGAGTTCCATTTACCTTCCTGAACCACTTCTGTTACCTCCCCACTTCCACTGGGTGGGGAACAGCGGGTTTTGAAGAGAAATTCAGATCAAAGCGTGCGTGTATACTACACTCTGTTGGATCAATTGGAATCATTTCGCGGGACGCTTAAGTCCGGTTATTTCACCCAGTGGAAGGATAGGCGCTGCTGCAGGTTAACGGGGGTTGACGATTTTCCATTCATCCGTTCAGCCTAACAAACACGCCAAGTACTGAAGCGTTCGTGGCGTTTCGTTCACGTCTTTGCTGACCTCCAAAGTGGAATGAGAAAAAAAGTTCTCCAAAAAATGAATGCGATCGTTGCGATGGTAACGATTGTGTCCCACGAAGAAGGGCTTTCAGTGCAAAAACTTGTTTCCATCGTTCGGATGGAAACTTTACGGCACGGTAAAACCGAGGTCAAGGTTGCTGTGTCAAATAACTGAGCGAAAAAAACAAATGCAAAAAAACAAGTGTGTTCCGGTGTGATTGTGTGCGATGATCGGAAGCAACCTACGAAGATGCGAATTGTGTTGTGCATGCAAATTGCAAGTTGCGAGTGACAGATACACATAAAGCCGAACGTTGCAAACGTGTGACGATGAGGAAAATAACAAACACACCCTAAATGGGCTGAAGACACATTCCAACCAGTGAGGCTGTGTTTGCTCACCTAAACCTTCAATGGCTGTGGTAATGCGGTGGCCCGTTGTGGGTTGGTATTGCTGACCGATCAAACAGCCCATCCGTGGGGGTAAAGTGGACGTCTCGAGATGGTGGTGAGCTGACGCGTGAGAGGTGAAATCTCTATCGCAACTCGGTGTGTTGTGTGCAATACAACGAAGATGGTTTTTTGGGGTGGGAAGTGCCACTACGTGGCAGCCGGAAGATCTCTCTGGTTCGGTTCGCGGCGAGTAGTGGGAATTGGAAGAAGATTTTCTCGAAAAAGTGAAACTCCAAAATCACACACCGAATTCACTTTCCTCGTAGCAAAATGCATGCGTTTGTTTACCTTTTTATTTCCCACATTTGTTCTTCGGTGTGGGGATCTTCTTTTACTTTTCGCTTGTGCTAAGCTTGTGTTCTGAAACATCAATGGAGGAATATTCGCAATTGTTGACCAAACTAATTAGCACCTGCGAGAGCTACTGATGGTAATCTTATCACGTAATGCGAACTTAAACATGCAAAAAAGCTTATATAAATAACACGAAAAGAGTCGTAGAGTTGAACAATTATAAATATTGACATTTATGGAAGTTAACTTAACACAAATTTGCTTAAAAAAATGCACATTTTGTTGGAGGATGCTCTCACACTTTTAATTCTTCGTACATAATGCAAGAAGCAGCCATTTTCTTACACCCCACACAAGATGATCGCTTTCATTCGAAAGGCAAAACCCTTCACGATGTCACCATCTGAAGTGTTGACGGCCTTCGTCGTCTCCCGTAATGATGGGATGTGTGTAATGCAGCAATTGTTCCACCCTTACGCGTGCGTGACAATGTACCCGCCCCTTCACGAGCTGTACGATCACTCGATTGTGCGACGTACATCAACATTATCGTGAAACAAACGACACCTGTCGTGACGCTTCCTCTACGCGCTTTTCCTCTCATCAACCATCAACCGAAACTCTGTAATCGGCCGAAGAAACAAAATGCACACTCGGAACCGGTTGAGATGTTGCTGGCCGCATCGGTTTAAACCAGCCGCAACGGTTTTTGTCTTCAGCCTGTGCTGGCTAACCTTGACTTAATCGAAAAGGCAAACGGGTAACCAAGCTCCCCGTGGCCGGTTGCACAGCATTCGGTACGGTTTGCTGGTGCAGAAGACTTACTGGGTCGATTGCTTCAGTGGTAAGCAATCTAAGAATGTTCCCCACACGCTTATGTGATGCAATCGTGGCAAATGGGGTTGATTTTGTATGGCTCCATATACATATGAATACGTTGCTTAACCTGACTGCCGAACGGATAGCTTTTGCGAAATGAAGCCTTATTTGCCCTAGTAATCAAGACTTTTTCAAATTAGTTTTACTAAATATAAATAATTAGATTAAAATATTGTAACGAAACTTTATATAACATTTTGTTTTTTATTCGGCAGAGTTAATTTTTTCTCTCCTTCTATCAAACACACACATTGATTGGTTCGTAGTGATAGTGGTTCACCTCGAAGGCCCTGGCAAATTGCGATCACCGGCAAAACGAAGGAAAAAAACAACGTATTGCGTTCGGTGAAAGCTACGATACGATGGTGAATTGTGAGGAAACGATCATTTTCGACCGACTCCAATCGTTCGTTCGTTAGAGCCATTTCGTTCGGATATCAGCGCTATTTGTGCGATGTGTTGCGTTTTCGAATTTTATCACGTATCTTACGAGTACACTCACACACACACACAGAGTCTTCCCACCCTATGTTGCTTGCTGGGGGAGGTTGATTAAAACACGAAATAGCTTGGGCAGTTTTAGAAATGTGAATTTAAATGAAAAGCTTTGGCTGTTATTCGATTAAATATATATTTTGGCAAAAACTTGATGAATAACGAAAACGTGAAACTAAAATGTGTTTCATTCAAAGTGGAAATGTGTTCGTACGTTTGTTTAGCCGCTTAGACACTAAATAATACATTTGTCAAGCACATTAGTTATTTTCCATATTTATTTTATCATTATCAACAACAAAACTTGTACGAAAACACATGTAAAACCTCTTGCTCTTTATACTTGCTGTTTGTTGTAAAGCCATTCAAACATTTTTATTCGTTTAACGTTATTTCAACAAATTTGAAATTAGGTCTTTGAAAATGGTTGATAAGATGAATTTGTTGCAGAAACTGTCTTGTGTGAGAAATTCATAAATAAGTAGTT
>KI423632.1:8843-25315 GCA_000473375.1 Anopheles culicifacies | reverse complement strand
CGATTTTAATTAATCCCCTTTGCCGCACACGCTGTAGATGGATTTAAATGGCATCGCGCGCCTACGCAGCACAAGATGCACAAATTAAAGCAATTTGAATCGCTTTATTTCTGCTCAAATTAAGTGCAGTATTGTCTAGTGGTGAGCAGCTGACAGCATAGAAAGTCACCGCCGTTCTCAGTAACAAGGTCAAATGTAACTCGTTTCAACGGGGCGCCAGCAATTTGTGTTGACTCCACGAACGCACTGCGCGTTGTTTGGGGTTGATAAAGTGAATGTTTGCAAAATTGACTTTGTTTGTCATTGACAAAAAATGACTAACACTTGTATTGAATTTGGTGAGGTTTATAAAATCTCTCTCTCCGAAGAATAATAGATGACCGTACGAACGGCTTTTAAGTTTCGAGTTTTAAATTGCAACTTTTCCTCGAGTAATTGAATGGAGTAATTAAGATGCCACCGGACGGAAGCCTAATGAAAATAAACCCCAAAAATGGTCTTATGCTTTCCGGATCACCCTCCTCCCAGTGATGGCACAAAACGATTGTGCTGCTTCTCGAGAGTCTGATTTCTCGAGATCGAGCGCGCTTTGTTGAGTGTGTCAATCGTGGGCTCGTTGATGACCACCGCTAGCCTCTTGTCGTGAGTCTAGTACAGTGCAAGCAAACCGGCAGCCACATACATAAATGCACTACATGGCGGTGCTCATAAGTTGGCACGTCTTGTCAGCACGATCTCAACTTTAAATGCGCACGTGTTGTGCGTCTTTTACATGCGGACGTGTTTTTACTGGACATGGAAATGAAATTCAGTTCCTTTTCTCTGTTTGCGATAGGATTGTTTGTCTAGTCTGTCCTGCTGGAATGGAAAACGGGAGGAGACAAATGTCATGTGTGTACAGCAACATGATAGAAAGTGCATGGAGCTGATCAAACAACGCGACAAACCTTCCCAAGCTTGATCACGGATCGTATGGAGTTGGAGGCAGTTAAATGTACCGCACAATAATGTTCACTTTCTTTGCTTACATCTTACAAGGCGTCGCAAGTCTTAGAAAAATAATGTTTTACACTGGAACTCCACAGTACAAAAAAGGTACCTTTGATTGAACTAAAGCACCTAACCCAACAGATGATACGTTCTTGTGCTGGAAAAAAACGAGCAGCACATCAATCAAACGAGCAGCCACTTATATCGCACGAAACAGCCAAACAACGGTTATGTTTGATTCTGTTCGGTGTAAAATATAACGCAAGTTTTCCTGCAACCGTTAACTTGCGAGATCATTCCAATGTTCCGATACAAATGTTTACTCCGGTTTCCCAATACCCTTAGGCACGCCATATGATGCGCGATCTTCATTTGGTGCTGCTTTTTTTCAATTGCCACATGCCCTTTCACACACTCACCGTGATGCGCACCGAAGAACTCGTTCATTGACCATTTCTCATCCAGTTACGCAGCGTCCGTATTACGAATCCTCTATCAATCAGCATGCTGCTGCCTGTACGACCTTTGCTAGCCGAAAAGTGAAACTAACCAAAAATAGATGACCCTTTATGCGCTTTGAGAATGGGTACGAAATCGGACCATGTCCAAGTGCGCATGAAATTATGTTCAACATTTACTTTTCATCTTAAATCCTTTGATCTCGTGTGTACTCTAAGCTTTGCGGGGTAAATCAGCAAATAAAGCCAAATCGAAAATGCTCGCGTAGAAAGGAGAACGAGATCAGGGGGGAATTTGTATCAATATGTCCGGGGTGAAGTATTCCAACCCGGCCCAAGGTTATCGTACCTTGCGAGCCACAATCGTTTTCCAGCTGGCGGAAGAGAAAAGCTCTTTTATTTTGCTCTCCATTTTTTTTTTTTTTTGTGCGCCTTCACATCTCGATAGAAGTACAATTGAAGTGTTTGAATCGCCTGCACTTACAATCCATCGCCGCTGATGCTGATCGTGATTTAATTTTTTTCTATTTGGCGATAAAAATCCTAAAGAAGAGCAAAAATAGTGATGAAACAGAATTAGCAAGCGCAACTCCCATTGCATACCTCAGCAGCAGCTGGGGTTAAGATTCCTTCGTATTGTGCAGATCCCTCGGCAGAGAAAGCAAAATAGAACATAAATTGCCAACTATTCTCTGCCTCTGTTCTGTTCTACCTCATCCAACCAATAAAATACGGTACGATCAAAAGAGCCCAACCACCCAGACCGATCGCAAAAGTACCGCCACAAGAATGCTTCACCCAAAACCGAATCCCGATCGCACCGTAAAACGTTGTAATGTGCGGTTTTGCCAACCAAAGTTACAATTAAATTGTGGCAGCTAGGGAAGAATGCAAAAACCCTTCGTACCATGACCGCAGACGAGAATCCGGGAAAGCGCTAGAACACGCCATCGTTCAAGCCCCGTTGGAACATGTGGCAGGATGGAAAACAAATTGCTTTCCACCCGTATCCCTGAGGCGTACGATCAACCGAACCGGTCAAAATGGATCGTTCCTTGATCGTATGCTTCGATTAAATCGCTTTTCACCAGGCGCAGGCGTTCTATCGTAGGGCCGGGAGCTGAAGCGCATACGATTTAATATGCAAAATAATCGCTCTCGTTCTACAATGTATTAGTGTTTTGTACGCTGGCGGGTCTCGATGTGTTGACGATCCAGCTGATGATGACGATGATGATCATGTATCATGCCACGCATCGTTCGATGCGGTTGGTTTACTTGGCGGTCTCTCTGATGATGATGATGGTATGGATAAAACGTAACTTACGTACTGCTTTGCTCATCCAAAATATTGTTTGATTAATGGTGCAATATCTGGGTCATCCTTGCAACCTTATTTGCAGTGTGTACACATTTTATTAATAATGTTATTCATTTGTCAAACGATTTTGATGAGTCATCTCGCAGGGAGTTGATTTGGAATGCAAAATTGGATCAATATTTAAACAGCGTGAAGATGACATTGCAATAACTAACTGGGACACTATGTTCAAAATCACGATATTTTTCCGGGAATGGTTGTTCCTAAAGCTAATTCTATTCAATCGTCAGCACAGAAAATGATTGCTTCAAATTCTTGTCTTTGTTTCCTTCCTAACAATATTATACATTTGTCACGGCGGTACGCCGAACTCTTAACCTAAAACCAGACAGCTTCCGGCAACTACCGGTTTCAGCTTCAGCTATCCACTCGTACTCTCGTCACGTTTATACGTCCTGCTCGGTGGCCTCAAACTCAACGCATTCACAACAATCTCATAATTCAATACTAGCCCATCTCACGTACCAATGTTCCAATGATGAGTTGTTCAATAAATCAAACAATCAATAAACTCCCGTTCGTCTCTCGCAGCACCGTGGACGTTTGTTTATCCTTCATCTGTGCAGCCAATATGGATCGGTGGTCGAGTGGAAGATTGGCTACCAACAGAATGCTAACAGCTCGCACCACACCACGAGATCTCCTGTAGATCTTTGTACCAAAAGTGAGCCAAACAGACGGCGTAGGTCCAATTGGTCTATTGGAGGCCGTTGCTAATCTTTCGTCTTTTCTTTTATTGTAGCTTTGTTTGGCTTTTCCGCTGGCTCGGGATGTTGTGTTGCACGTATTTTCTCCATCGACGATCAGACGGGAAGGGTAAAATCTATGGACCGTAGCCAACAGGGATTCCAACTCACTTCATCGTGCTGTTGGTTTAAATAATGGAGCTATTGCTATTTTACGAACCTAACATCCCATAGGCCTTACCGTCCACAGCATTCTGTCAGTTATTGGGTCGCTTTCTGTCTGCATTAATTCTATCGATCGATGCTCCTTGTACTTATTTGCTTTATTTCGGGGTGGCAATCGATCGATGATTCTGCAAACGTGTGATGACGATGATGACGATGCCGACGTCAGTGAGATGATCCGATACAGATCGTTATCATCGTAATTGAAATTCATTTCCGTTGCGATATGAAGCCAGAACACGCGCAGATAGCCAACGAAGCATTCAAACCGTGCCTGTAAACGATCGCTGCATGTATGCAAATTTCTACCACTCGGTGTACGATCTGTCGTGTCGGAAGAAATACGAGCTACCGAACCACTTCGGGGGGTAATCAACCGTAGCGTGTGTAGTGCAGCGAAATAAAGTCATTGCACCAGGTTTCGCGCTGCCTGCATTAAGGGACGGGAATAAGAGACTGTCGGGAAACAGATCCGCGACGTGATCCCCTTTTTATGGTGAGGAAGCGATAAATAAATTAGCATAGCATAAGATAGGCACACAAAATCGAACAAACGAGCGGTATCGTTGCGCTACTCAATCGATCGTCGCTTAATGTTGGATTATTTTCCCCATCCGATGTTTTATTGCCTTCGCCCTGCAAGAATTCAACCTCAACCACTGGCACTGTTCACTGGAATTGTTTGAGCCACAACAGCACAAAAAAAAAAGAAGAAAAGCAAAATCCGCCGAACGTCGATTGTGTTTTCAACAAAAACAAAGCAACAAACAGAACAAGATACGCCAAACCGATTGCTTCCGAACGAAAATATGCCAACAGCGAAGGAAAATGGATAAAGAGCAAAATATGTTACACGACATGAAAAAGGCGTACCGGTGTTTATGGTGACTTTAGGTATTTCTATACACCCAGTCCGTGTGCCAAACAACACGAGCCCCCCGTTTCGATGGAGAAAACATGCCAGCAAACAAATTGCTCCATTTTAATCAACAACACTGGTGGATTATTATTGTTCCTACCGCCAGAGATGATGGATGGCAACTGAGTGCAAAATATGAGCAAAAATTAATCCTTTCCTCCCGGTTTTACTACACATTCTTCTTCAGAGTCTATTGGCATTTTAGCCTACTTTTAGGGCACCTCATTACAGGGACTTGCCCCGCAACGCAACGGTGGAGTTCAAATGTTTACATCCTTTATCATTTATCTTGTTTGGAATAGATCAGTCTTTGCCCCACATAACGATGGATAAAGAATGGTTTTTCGAAGGGCGTGTTTCACTTCTTCTGGAACTTTCAATCCGTAGTTATCAACCTGATTTTTTTAGTAATTCTTATGCCAGACGTATTGTTAACATCTGTCAAGTTAGATAGTAATTTTTGCAGCATATTCGGAACCGGATGAGACGTCTCATCGAAAATCCAGAGATATCGCGTCTCAATGCTCATCAAAGGGAGGAATTGAGTGGTCACATAATAACTCACCAAATCAGAAATATGTAGAGGGTTAAGAGGAGATAGGCTGTATATAGGTAGGAAAAGTAGGCCTGGTTCCATAATAAATGGAAAGTAATCCAATATTCTAGAGATGCTAAAATCGAGAAGGTCAGAAAGAGCATTGAAATCATACCAACAAGTCAAGAAACAGACCAACGAAAAATGTACTTTGAGTTTGGGAACGTCTGGATTCCAGTAAAGCGAACTTCGGAATTTGGCAAATCAGTTACCAAATTTGGCATTTACACCACGGCCGATTTCTTCAACTTCATGGGAAGGAGTTTTGGAGGATGTTTGGATAAAAAAAAATCATCAAAACAGTAGAAACAGCTGTACGAAACATCTTGTGCTATTAATATGAAAGAGTGATAATTGTGGAGTGGCTCAGCAACCGCTACTAATTGTATTACCGTTTACTCTTGGCCGACTGAACAACGCTACAAAAGGCCCTCTTTATAGACTAACTTGGCATATGAAAACGGTTGTCAAACACAAAAAAGATAGAAGTATATCTTATATGATTACATTAAATTGCATCATTAAACCTATTGCTGAATAGAACAAGCAATAGAGAACCTTATTATCATGACCCGCTCGATGTTACGTGAGCAGCCATTAAATAACTCAAAAACCATAAATCATTATCCATCCCATTGCCAACAGTTCCCAATACACAACACAATGTATGAATAGCTGTTTTGCTATGTTTGCCATCTTCGTTCTTTAGCGTCCCCGCCGTGTAGCACGGCCAATAAATCCGCCGCCGATTGTTAAACGCGTTCAACAAATTCGTATATAATTTATGCACCTCTGGCCCACTCCGATTCGGAAGAAAACAGAACCCCATGTTCACTTATCTTTCATCCTTGGTTTCTACTGCCGGTTCTACGTTCTACACCACCAATCAGCCACCCGCGGTGTGCGCTTTCGGTGGAGAAAGACAACGCTCTACCAACCGCCAGATTAAACACGTGCCGCGTCACGTCGGACGAACCTCGGGTACGCGAACAGCATCCACCATGAATTCCACGGCCGAACGGAAGCTCGAAGCTGTCTAATTTGTTTCTCTTTATTCTGTTCCATTTCCACACACTCTAACCGAACCCGGCACTCACATTCAAAATGCTGCCCGCGACTTCCCAAACGTGGTGTTGATTAATGGCTTTCGTTTGCCGTTGGAACATGGAGCGGAGTTTCTTAAGGGGGCGCGATCTGTCCATCCAAAGCGATGCATTGTTTTTCGAAAGACTATCCCGTCCGGTTGTGTGGCCAAATTTGGGTGTGAAAATAAATTAACCTCAGCCACTATCGTGCGGTGACAGCATCTGCATAACGAGTCGGTTTTCGCACACGAGGATAACCATAAATTTTCTTTAACGTCCTAAACGGCACCAAGCAAACCCGGTGCATTGTTGTGATCCGCGTTTGATGGCAAAAAAATTGCTTAAACGGTGTGAAACTAAACAGTTAACAAAACACCCGTGTGGGATGAGAAGAAAGCTTCGTTTTTTCCCTTCCTGAAACAAAGGTCGTCTAAACGTCTGCTTTTTTGCTTACAGCGAGCTGATAGCATAAGGAGAGTAGGTTTAAGGATCTCTTAGCTATTCAACAGTTTAGCGTACGCAGTCGCTTTCCACGTAGCACAAACCACTTGTGCACGTACTTGCTCCATACGGTTTATTTATCCAAACGCTAACCACACGAGATGACGTCCCTCTTGGTGTCTAATGAAGACTCTACTTGCTTAACAGTTTAGGAACTAGATGCTCACTTCAAGAAAAAAGGAACCATTAAGCTCAAAACAGCATAATGAAGCCGTTCGGTTGAGCGAAATATGAAAGTCCACTACACAGCACCAAAGTCGAGCACTCCTAAGCACTGGGTTGACCCCGTCGCTTCGATAACTAGATCAAAGGAGGGCAGCAACAGTGTAAAGTGGCGAAAAGAAATTTTAAATCATATGGCTAACGAAAAAAAGTCTCACCGACCCGTAATGAGTTAAGTTTGATTCACCCACTGCTTGGGACCCATTTAGAAGAGAAGACAAAAAAACATCATCTAACGAGAACACCACCCTTAACCTCTTCATCATCAATTAACCAGCTTAAACCCGCTCCATAATTAATGATCGATGATTGACCGCCTTTAAAACTGGCTAATTTAGACATCAGATCGGTCACGGTTTAAATTTGTTTCCCCTCTTACTGCCTTCCAATTATTGACACCTCGTTCGCTGTTTCGAATGTTTTGCCCCCCAGGGCGGTTTTTAAAGATGACGGTTTTTTTTCGTGAGACGTTAAACGTACCCCGTACACACCACGACCCACGACAGATCGTTGTCTCTTTAATTGATGTGGTTCGTATCGTTTCGATTGGTTAATTAATTTTGTTGTTTTCTTTCTTCTCGCCGTTGAGCCATCGGGCTTATTAATTTCCGGATAAAGCAACCAATCGATTGTTTTTCTTATATTTTCCATCTTACCTCTACCTTCTGCTTATTTTGTGGCGGAAAGGCTGGTGATCTGGTGATCTTGATGTGCGGGATGATGATTATTAAGACACCGGTTAAACACTGTAATCTTGCCACCGTGGAGCCACCGACCGGGCTACCGGTGGCCCGTGTCTGACCGATATGTGTTCATCGCATTCTCGCCCGAGGGCAGACACTGAGCTTTCGATCAAGCGGAGAGAGGGGCGAGAAAACCTGATTTCTGGCTATTGATCTGTCAGCGCACAAGCGAAAGTAATACACTTGAGGAGGGGGAGGTTTGTAAAGCTACACGCGGAAGCATGGGTTCATTTAGATAGCGAATCCAGGCACCCGCGGGCTAAACGTTGAAAGTGAAACATCTGATCAGAGGAAGTGATTATTGTGCTATCAGCTGTATTTGCAGCTTATGTGGAGTTAATTTTCATTTCGGATGCATGGCACTGCAACAAATGTCAGGGACCTATAAACCTAATTTATTGATTAGACTACCACTGCAATGTGGTTGCTTTCAGCAGAAGTAGTGAATAGTTCATCTTATAATTGTTTTCGTTAGAGATGAGTCTTTCTGCTTGATCACTTGAAGCGATCTGGGCCTTTTACTCTTTACAATTGAGTTTCAATTATTTTTTAATATATTTTTTAAATAATAAATTTTTGAAATCTTATAGAAGACTGATTGCTCATTTGTACTAAGAGAGTATACTAGAGATTTGAATGGCTTAGCCAACAGAGCAATTGATAATCGCTGAACCATGTTCGGATGAGCAACAACTATTTAATGTCTGCAAAAATTATAGAGTTTGGCCAAAGTGTTCAAAACAAACATTTGGGATCACTTGTTAAAGCGCTAAGTGGCGTTTAAAGAACATTTAGAATTCATCTAAAAAATATACATTCCGTTCGAAGTCCAGTCTTTCGTTACCCATTTCCTCCAAAATGAATACTCACGGAATGATCAAATGTATGGTTACTCTATTAAACAATTTAGCATTGTTTTCGATATAAAATAGAAGTGAAGTATACGCCAAACAAATGACACACCAATCGGTAATCAAATGGCCCACTCAGGGAATAAAACATACCATCAGCCACATTTCTGAAATTAATCTAACGGAACTCTAGAACTTCTGTCGAACGCCTAGCATCATCACAAAACAGCTTCCAGTAACGACAACCTCCAATCGATATGTGGTAACATCTGCTGCTTTCCGTTCCGATCACCATAGTGTACACGGCGCAGCAGCAAAAGAGCAAAGACCAACCTAGTGCATCGCAGTCAATGTCAAGCGCAAGGTTCATTAGCAGTGAACCAACCACGATCAGTAGGTTGCAGCAGCATAAAGCGGTGGAAAAAAAAAACATTTCCATCCTACTAGCGCGGTGTCTATCGTACCGATCATGTACCGTGTGTTTACCAGCCAACCAACCGCTCCAGTCATCGATCCTGTGTGTTAGCGTCTACTGTTATCGTAACAACAAACAAAAAACTCCCTTCATTTGTCTGACGCTGTGCTGTACACGAAGCAACAGCAACGAGCATGGGAGCAAGGGATCGATGGAAAGCGTTGCTATTGCAGTTACTTTTTGTTTGTCTATTTTCCATCGGTTGAAAATAATAATGTTCCTAGTAGTCAGGCAAGCAAAAACAAACTTCCCACCGGCTAAAAACCGTACTTCGCCACGGTACGAAAGACTTGGGCGCCGCCATAAACGAGGAACCTTCCTCACGCTGGAAGGGTAGCCAATAATACGAATCGTCTACAAACATGGCGGGGGAAAAAAATATGGTTTCTCCCTTAATCCATGATACGATGATCGTGACATTTGATTCCACTTATTTCTGGTTGCCAGTTACCCTTTCCCGGCCGCCCGACAGGACAAAAACAGAACACAGGAAAAACCCACTCACTGCGCGATTGTGTGACTACGAAGTTCGAAGTTCAGTGGGTTTGATTTGGGACCCCGTATCTGGGGTGTCTTTGCTTGCAGACAAAAATGCAGATCTTCATTACGTGATCGCGCGCCCTTCATTCGCTCGATGGGCGGTTACAATGTTTGATTTATGACTTCCTCGTTTCGCTCGCGAAATCTCGGCAACGGCACGACAGTTTGTGGGTCAGCTAACCGCAGGAGAAATTTCCAGGAGGCCAAACAATGTTCAGGTTAGGGGGATTAGCAGTTCTAGCGAAGTTTTTTTTTCGTGCAAACCAAAACACGCTTGTGTACACTTTATTATTGCTCTAACCACAGCAAATGATTTGTTTGGAATTGAAAAATTTACATATGAAGAAGTTTATTACCCTGTTTTTTGCTTATTTTTGCATGAAAATGCAGATACTCGACTTGCTCAGTGTGATCACACGGTATCGTAAGCAACACAAGTTTCTTTGTCATGTCCCAAATCGGTGACAAACATTCGCAACAACTTTGTTCCTTCAGTTGTGGAGCATTACACGCACCATAACTTCTGTTCGTTCTGTGTATCATATGTCAATACCATTGCAATCGTCCCAGCTCGTTACGAGTCGTTAGTGGAATCTTTCCCTTTCATCCACAGTTTCCCCATTAACGTACACTATTTATCCCGCCAGCGGGACAGCAACAATAATCGTCCCCGTAATATCAGTAATTGAGACTCCATTGCCAATAATTTTGCGATCTCGCGATCATCCACACGCGTTGTACGGGGGAATCCTTTGACGGTCCGTGTACTGATGGATA
This sequence comes from Anopheles culicifacies, assembly GCA_000473375.1. Lineage (NCBI taxonomy): Eukaryota > Metazoa > Arthropoda > Insecta > Diptera > Culicidae > Anopheles > Anopheles culicifacies. The sequence continues at coordinate 14,867 of KI423632.1, read as the reverse complement.
GTTAATTATTAATTTCATGCCCATTCCCGCCCATGCTCTTGGCGATGATCGGACCGGGGCTATCGCGTACTTGTAATCACAGCCCAACGTCAACCCCGGCAATGCAACGATGCTCGTTAGGGAACACCCACCAAACTGTTGTGGAGATGTCCAGCCAGAGTTTACATCGCTCACACGGAAGGCATTGCAACTGTCTTCATGTGCACGGAATCTTCAACGCCAACGGACCATTGCTACACGACGTGTAACGCTTGCTGGTGAACTGAAGATCATACAACAAAAAAAGTTCGCCCAGCACTGATCTTACGTTATTTCTTTTTTATGTAATTCGTAAGCCAGTAAAGAAACAACCAGTTAACCGGTGACATTTTGATTAAAAATTCGTTTAAATTTACACCAAATATAAGCTCTTCGCTGTTTATACATTTAACGACATTTTAATGTTTATACTGCGAAAGCTTTCTCAAATGATGCAACATCAACCGTTCCGTGCACGTTTTCCTGTTTCAGGTAACTGGAATGTTGTTTCTGCGCCACGCAAACTGGAAAGAATGTAACCGGCAGCAGCAACAAAAACACTTATGCTTGAGCAACATTCTCCCATGTCAAATCCGCGGAAATGTAATTAACATTGCACTAAAACTGGCCCACGCCCCGCATTGGTTGCCGCGCGCAAGATTAATTTTATTAATAAAACATCCTCCCGCTTTGGTCCGTTGATGCATTCCGGACTAAGTGAGGCGGTGTAAATAAAAAAAAAAACTAGCGGCCAGTTAATGTTGGCGGAAAATTAGAATTTTAAATTCTACAAAAGAAAAAAAAGCAAATGATCGGGGAAAAGCAACAGAACAAAAACAATTGTACGTAGCGCCATTTTTTTGTCCGCATACATTCTTCTGTCCATCGCTTCTGAGACAACCGTGGATCCGTTATGTTTTGTGCTACGGGATTTTCCGCTTGCTTAAGAATGCTTCCGAGTGGGTGATCGCATACACAAAGCAGAAGTGCTAAGAAATGATCGTTTATCCGTACAATAGTTGCGTGAAGAATGAATCTAAATGTTGCATATCTCAAGAGGTCATGATTGCATTCCTTCCCTACGGGTGCAACACACATATCAGCTGCAAGCGTCATGTGTATTTGTCCCTTACGCATGACCACAAACGAGCGTCAATGATCTTGATGCGCATTCGTTGTGGTTGAGGGTTAGGGATCGTGCTATTTTTAGTTCCATTTCCTAAGACACACAATGTAAGTCCCAGTAATGGCATGGAAACATACCTGGCAAAACAGAGCTCTTTTTATCTTCTAAACTCCTACACCGAAAGCTACAAAATAAGGTTCCAAAAGGAGGACAAACGTACACCTTCTTGTTGGCTCCATAAATCTTCTCCCCACAAGTCCACCACAAGTCGCATATCTCCAGCCCCCAAGTCCGATATCGAAGCTAAGAGCACACACAGCTGATGGATGTTACGTTCGAAGTACTCAATTTTCTTTCTTCGCTTATCTGACCAATACCTCTCTCTAACACTTTCGGTTCGAAGGTGCGTTCGAAGCAAATCGAAACACTCGCCAACGGAAGGGTGTGTGTCAAACCTTGACCTACACGTTCTGGTGGTTCTATTGCGCACCAGCAGGACGGGAGAAATAATTGAAAATTGAACCGCATAAATTGTCCTTTCGCTTGGTCTTGGTACCGGGCATCTCACATTGGAACATTGGCGGTAATTTGGCTCGACATCTTGGCGAAACGAAACCCCTGAGGAGTAATGATGATCGACCATTCTTCGACCCTGCGGGCGTAAACAACGACAGGCGACGAAGGAACAACAAGAAACTGCAATAAAAGAAACGTGTAGAGTGTGGCGAAGATATAACACTCCTGGGCTGGATACGATTTGTACTTTACAAGGTTTTTGCATTTGCACAACGATCGCTATGAGAATGGTTGTTTGATGCTTGTGCTTTGTTGGAAGTGGGATGGGGCGTTTGACTTGATTCTTCTCGTGTAATACAAATATCAACATTCAAGTACATATGAAGTGGATTATGACCCATTTCTATGCTTAATTTATATTATCATTCTATAAGATCGTCTGGTAGTAAAAATTCATTAACCTAATTAAAGTGAATACTGTAACAGCAATAAAATACAATACTCACTTTTATTACAAAAAAAAAGAAACGATCACTTTCCCTGCATCTCATCTGTATCATTTTATCGCATTAAGCCCATCAACGCCTTATCATTGCAAGTAACGCATCTTAAACCAGAGAAGAATCTATTCCCGAGTGTCTGATCGCAAAAAAAAGCTCCCCATCCATTTTCATCACATTCCCGTCAGCAACTGATAGCACCCAGCTCAAGACCGGGGAAAGATTTATAGCAAATTTACACCATTTCCCGGCGCGTAACAAAAGGAAAAGTTTGTGCACCCTTTCTGTTCGTGCGAAAGTGAAGTGAATAAATTAGCAAAGCATAACAGCCGTAACAAGACGTTCTCAGTGATGATCGACAACTTACAACCCGCCCATTCCAACACCGATAATGGGCTGGGAAAGCGAAACACGTTCTGTTTTTTACTTCCCGATGGTGACTTCCACACGCGACCGATACGCATCTCGTCTCGCACCAGGCTTTTAAAATTCAAATCTCTACGTTGGAAAAGTCGTTGGGTGTATTGTTTGGAGCGCGTGTTGAAAAACTCTCACCAGAGTCAATTTTCTCCCCCAGTACCGGGGACGCGTACATTTTTGTACGCCATTCCATTATCCATCTCCTTCGGTGGAGGTTCCAATTTTCCCACCACTTCTGGGGGCCGAGATTCACACGGATAAGCTGAGCGTGAACCAATAGTTCACATGAGCCCGCACCTGTAACTGATAATGCGGCCGGCGTGGCGCACTTCCCGCGCAAAATGGCACAATGAACTCTTCCAACCATCCGTCACCTTGGCCCACTGAAGACATTGTTTTTTTTTTGCTTGCTTGCTTCCAACAAACGCCAATTGAGTAGAAAGTGTACCTTACCAACTGTCAACCGGCGTGGATCTTGACATTCCGGTTCCTTTTTTTTATCTACATTCACCACGGTCCGTACTAATCCGCTACGATCAAGGTTAAACACAGGGTCCGGATCATCCGTTGCGAATCGACCATCACCTGCATCAAGTCTCCCCTAGGGTACATTGGAATTGATACAGCTGACAGTTCCCTGTGAACGTTATCGTGCCTTTGCCGCGTTGCTATGTTTACTTTTCTATCGCCACGGGCCGATGGGCGAATTTACGCCAACTTTACCTTTCTAGATCACTGGCACAAAAGCATAACAATCGTTAAACATGAAAGATAGCATTACAGCCAGAAGAAGAGGAAGAGAAAAAAAACAAACCGCTCAACAAAGAATTGAGATCAACCCATTCGTGGTTTGTAGGTTTAGCTAAAGAACCCACCTCAACACAGCAGCGGTAGTTTAATACCCGCGGGATCGTAAATCGCCCACACGCTAATAAAATAATTGGTTAACGATCTGTCATTATGACACTAGCGCCGACTGTGCTGTCCAAAGAGCCGAAGCGCCAATCTCGTGTCAGGGTGTTGGAGGTGTAGAAGATCATGTCATGTACGCCTAGCTAACGTTATTAATTAGACCCGATAGCGTTGGGTTCCTGCGGAACGGAAAACTATTCCAGCGATCAGCTTCTGGACGTACGCCTATCCGCACTGAGCACCACCGGGCAGCGTAATGTGAGTCGGCATGAATCAATCACAAACTCTCCCATGTGCTACTCGCGTTCCTCGTGTTTTTTTTGCCCACATCGGAGGGGTGGTCACTGCCACTGCCAATCACTGTCACCGGAACCGTTTGCCGAGACCTCATTCGCGGACGTTGCGCCTATTGCTGTTGTGGATCGCTCGTCTAAGCATTCGTCATTCGGTACGAGAATTGTTGGTCACGGTTTACTTCTGCCTCGGCAACGGAACGATCACGATCGATGTCCGCTTTGCCGATCACGATCGATCCGACATCGGGAGTGTGAAATTTGTAATTTTCAAAACCCCAAGGAAGCGACCGGCATGATGAAGGTGTCGCTTTGACCAACAGTGCACTGAGACACTGAGCGGACATTGATCCGCAACGGATCGATCATGTACGGTAGCTTCCAGTTGGAATGAGAACCTGCAGGAATGTCATTCGATTGAATGTAAGGCATTCCCCAGCTTCGGGTGGGTATCACATTCCATCCGGGCTGGATGTCTAGCTTGCTTTGGCGGAGATCTTGTGAAATCTTTGTTTATCCGTGTAGTATCTTTGTACATGACAACTGACAAGACTCACTTTAAGGAGCTGAAGAATTTGGCTACATTTTTAAGAGCATCAGTTCTTCAATGTCTTAGTGATGTCCCAAAGAGTAGGGGGATTTGCCGCTCTTTCTTTCTGTCCAGGCGATTCTTGAACAAAAGCACATACAGCACAGCCTGTCACTGGCACTGACATGGAACCTACACCCAATTACGCAGCTCATTAATTAGCCCCAAAACATACCGCAAACTGGGAAGTATGCGACCACGACATTCTACCCGCGTGCACCGTTAATTGGCATCGCTCCCAGCGGAACCAGAAAACGCACCCGAACCGCATCGGTAGCAATTCCTCAAGCAGCACAAGCGCACGGAACGGATACGGTCGTCGTTAGCCCGATACCTTACCCGGTTGTGCTCAAGTCCTCTCCGTTTGTGTGTGTGTCTTTTTCACCCTTCTTAACTTTCGCCCACCGAAGTACCGAGTGAAATCAGGTTTTTCAAACTTCCGTCCTTGCGTGATTGTGTACTACATTTCACCGTTTTCCGTACGCAACCGAGCGTGATTTGTGCGATTCTGCTCAAAGCCCCCGAGGAGCTGGGTCGCGATCGTGTCCCAATCCCCCTTCACCTCTCTCTCTATCCGCCGACCCCTTTTTCACGACGCATCAAGATAACCCTATCAGTAGCGCATGTCAACGATGACGCGAGGATGGTGGATCGTGTCTTACCAGGAAACAACATACGAGCGATACAACCCTCCTGGGACTCGTCATCGAAAGCGAAATTTCACCCGTCGTCTTCTAACCCGTACCCGCCTTTTCCCTGTCATTTCCCCGTAGCACAGAGATGCGCACATGTAAATCCCTGGCATCGATACGTGAAAGTGAAACCAATCACTGGTGAACAGTGTGCGCCGCAGTGTGTTATCCACGGTCGCCTTCTTATCCATTACCATTTCCGACCGATGGGAAAATCTGGCAAAAAGGCCAGGCGACTACCTACACGTGGGATTGGGTTGCGTGTGGGAATGATGCTGCCCGTGCACCAGGGTCGGTAGACACGCTCTGCAGTCTTCTTGCGGTTGCATCTCCCAGCATTGTGACTGCTGCTAATTGACATACTCAACCGTGGTTAGCTTGGTTGTACACGACCCGGCGTCTATTGTCGCACCACGTCCGATGTACGTATAATTAGCCTGAAGCACCTCAACGGAAAGTCACCGGGGTTCATATCAGATACCTTGACGGTGTTGATTTCTCTAATCTCAGAACAAAACCAAACTGGCACGAAAAGCTCAAGTTTTCCACCCGCAAGAAGGAAAGCGAATCTTCTTTCACTTCCATCACACCCCAGTTGGGGAAAGTCTGTCTACATTTCCACGCAATACGTGATGGTGGAATGATCGGTGGAAACCACAGTACGCTAGAGCGGTGTCCCGGTACAAAATGGCCTCCGAATAAAATGAGTCGAATCGAGGTTGGAAAATGGAACCACAAAACAACATCACGTACGGTTCTCGGGTGCAAACAGTTGGCATTTTACTTTCTAGGTCAATGCTCAACGGGCAAGGATGCTGTTCCGAAAAATAAGACTTCAATTTCGCTTGGCATTGGTGACGGTGGTTTTAAGCTGCTGATTAAACTCAACTGAAACTAAAAGCATAGATCTATTTTATACGCTTGATTTTCACATTCGAAGCATTCAAAAGACTGCGAT
>KI423631.1:0-10250 GCA_000473375.1 Anopheles culicifacies | reverse complement strand
ATTTTATAAACAAATATTCAAATTTAAATACACATTTCTTAAGGAGTACGTATACGAGGAATGAAATATACGAGGAGCAGGTTGTTGGCTGAGGAGATAGCGGCGCCAATCTTAAACGGCCGAACCGGATCCCTGCCCTGTTCCGAGTAATTTCAAGTCATGGAAGCCATAAATGCCTGGCCGGAAACATTCGAGACTGTAGAGCAATATAGAAAAATCTTGAGGAGTGCCAGAGATTTGACCAACATTTTAGTAAAAACTTAAAATAACTTCCTCTCATTCTTAGGCACTAAATCTTCGAGGACACTTGGCATGCCATTTTTTAACATTTTTTGGCCGATTTACACGCTAATATGGGGGAACGGTCCAGGTGGGATTCGATGTCTGATACTGCCATGTGAAGACCACCAATATCAGCTTGGCCACCAATTCCTCTCGATTACTTAAAGTGCTAATCACACTATTTATATTAAAGTCATCTTGAAAGATACTCTCTAGCATGGAACTTTTCAAGACTTTTTGTCATACCCATGAAAGGATTTGTTAACCAAATCTTACAGTTTTTCATGAAAGAAGCAACAATAAAATTAGTATTAAATGATTATTGTATTATTGTATATTATGTGAACATTTTATAAATTTTCTTAATGAAAATCTGTTTGTTTGAAGTAAATCTTCGGACACGGACCTTGATGAGAGACATGATATCATAATAAGGTACAACAACAAGCAAATGGGAATACATGATCTGAAGCAAACTACATACATTTCCTTCAGTAAGTCGTTCGTCCCTTTTGCCACACAAATATACAATTCGGGACAACGCAAGATGTTTACGGATCAGCAACAATTGTCCTATTGTGGTTAGGCGCTTCCATGAAAGAAATAATTTAATCGACACGCACAGTTGAACAGTTGTTTCCATCTCACTGAAAACGTGCGAACATTATTTGCTTAGCTCGTTCGCCCCGTAAGTCCAGGGCCGCCAGTTCCCGACGCTCAGCAACAAACGATGCATGGACGATCGAAGAGCTCAATGGACCACCACCACCATCAGGAAGAAAATTTTCACTCGCTTTTCGAGGATTTGTACTTCTTAGAATGTTTTAATTAGAATCCTTTCGGTGGCGGTATCTTTCGAGCCACTGTTCTTCTACGAGCAGCAACGATGTGTGAGCGAGAGAGATTGTGGTGAGCAGGCACGGTAAAGTAAAACACTTATGAGGATAGTAATGAGACAAGTAGTGTTGGAAAGCAGTGGAAAAAGGGTCTCCGTTCGTTTTATCGGGCTGTTTAAGAAATTCACCAAGCGCTAGCATGTCCGGGGAAAGAATTTATCCACCGTCTTTATCCCATGCCGGGCGTGGGCTTTGTGTGGTTCTTGCCTGGGTTTTGTGAACCGATACAGAACGATGAACGTACCGAAGCCGCACAACGCTCCGGTTGCCGGTGTGACTTTATTTTACTTTCAATTATTCTCACGATAAAGTTTCTTTGTATGACTTTGTTGGGCGAGAGACAGTGCGCCAAAACAGTGGAAACATGGGTGCGGATGGGAAGGAGAAGATGAAGAAAGGAAGAAAAAAAAGAGAACCTCCCAAATGAAAGGTGGTCCACCTTGGAGTTGGGGAAAGTGTGAGCGAAGAATCTTAACGAATCTTACCCGTCGGACGCAATTGTCGGACTGTGTGTGTGTGTGGGTGGAGGGTTGAGGTAGCGTCGAAAGCATCAAAGAACTATCTTCACGCTAGCAGCAGATAAAACTGTAAGCTGCCCCACAGCTCAGCCAGAACGCCGAGCGTGCCAAATAAATGGAACGACGGTAAAGCGGATTACTAGAACAAGCACCAGCTAAAACCCCATCCCCAGAGCCGAAAAAAGGGATAATGTTACGAGGTGAAGCTACATGAAATAATTAAGAATGTTCGCCTTTTCTTGGACAGTTTTCTGGTACGGCGTTCGGTACAATCCGTCGTTGGATCAACGGCATAAGCGCACACACAGTAAGCGCACACGATCTCTTTGTCATCTGGTGCGAGATCGGGGACGATTGCTCATAATGTGAATGGCATAAATTTGTGAGATGTTAATGAATTTCCACCGACGGTCTCGGGGGATTAAACTTTATGAGGCTGCTCTGCAGTGTCTTTTATGATAAATTGGGCTGTGTTAGGTACATGTGGCCAATTTACATATATCTGGCTGATTGGTTCAAGTGTAACGATCCGGTAATTCGTGAGACCTTGTCGAACTGGTCGAAAGTATCTTCAAACTTGAAGGTCCTAAGGCATTTTTGTGGTTGAGAGGTTTAGCTCTTCGTTGTGTTCTCCAACTCTTAATAGGTACTTTTGGAACAAAATTCTGCAACTTTCACAAAAAGGTGGATATGTTCAACATTGACCACTTAATTGTTTCGTTGTTTTCGCCCTGGAACGCATTATTAACCAACGCCCATCATGCCTTTAATGGACAACTTCTGCTGTACCGAATCCGGACCATGTCCGCTGTCCGATTTGGGTTGTTTTTCCGCGGCATTCGGGGAGATGTTTTTATTTTTAATTTTGTACGACATGATTTACACTCCCAGCTTCCAGCTCCGAGCTCGCAGGCCGATGCGGAACGTCTTGGGAGAATGCACTTGGTAATGTTTTTGCGGATGAGCAGTTCTGTAACGCTCGAGAAGCTGTGTGCACCGTGGGCCGTTGGGTGTAAATTTGTGCCAGCAAACTTCCGGCCATTCCAGCAGCTAGCGGGCATGGTTTCTTTCCATTCAAACTGGGCGCGTTTTGGGGATTTGCTCCATGAGCATCCGGGAGGGGGGAAGGAAGCAGAAAAAATAGTTGTGGGCTTGGCAAATATTCTCGAGCTTATGCAGTTGAGTGAAATTGCAAGTGCATCCACTAACCGAGGATGGGGCACCGGTTCCCGTTTCCATGGCAGTAACTTTCGATAGATCCGTTCGCTCGTACATTCCCGATGCTCCGTACACCCCCAAACCGGAAGTGAATTGAATTTCTCCAGCTGGTCCGGATCGGCCAACCGGGACCGTTTCGGTACGGAATGAACGTAAGCGCAGCATTACATTTACGGGGCACTTTTATCGGTAGTTTATGATGCTACATATTTTAAGCGAAAGCGAAAATAATACCGAACAGGATTACGGGCGGTTGGAGCGCTTAGCGTACGGGATGGAAAATAGGAGGAGCAAAAAAGGAAAAGAAAAAAAACTTTTCCACCCAAGACAGCATGGGATGAGCTTTTATTTTTCTTTTCTCGTGCTGCTGTTTTCACACCACACAAGAGCTAAAGTTTGGGTGTTTTTATATGCAGTTGGTCCAGCTCAAAAGTACGCGCTCGTTATTGGATACAGCATCGTAGCACCGTTTTTTTTTTCTTCTGCAAATTAAGGAAGCCTAAGACTAACGGGGGAGGGGTGAATGTTGGTTTAAATAAATTGCAATTCCACATTACAGTGCCGCCGCCTTACGGCTGATTACACATTTTCGATATGCGGAAATAGACGCTCACACGAAGGCACAATCTTCCGGCGCAGGGAGTCGTGGCGGTGCATGTTTATGGGACAACAGTTTTACGGCGTACAAACAAACAAACAAACGGGGTAATCTATCGATAATGAGCCGGGTTTAAGCTGGAATGTTTACGAGCCTGGATCGGTGCGATCGTTTATTAATCGATTTTAGATACTCTTGGTTTAAGATGCGCAGGATATCCTTGGAAAATTGGTTTTGAGAATAATTCCATAAGAAGAGTGGAAAGCGAGTAACTTTTTTGTTGAACTGATGGTTTAAAAAGTCATCAAAGTACTGAGGATTTTGTGGGAAGACCTCCGGCAGTAAACTGGATAGCTCTCCATCCTTATTTCGACAGCGACTCACCTCAGGTTTCTTCCTGGACCGTATCCTACTCTGAAATTTTGAAGTTCTCGCTCCTGTTCTTCCACCTGATTTTGATTCTAGGGGCGGTGAATTTTGTTTGTCTTCTCGTCTGTGACTTATAAAACTCCTCTGCACATGGATGCATCAAGAATATGTGATTGCTCGGTGTACGCAGATCTTACTTTCTGTTAGTTGTCTACATTTGTGTTGAACCAGCCAGTTATGATGTTGCCCCAATGTGACGGGATTGCAACTTTAGTACAGTTAATGATATCGGTTGTTAGAGCTATTTTCAGTTTATACTAAGAGCATTGCATATTCTTTTTCTTCTTCGTCACTGACATGCTCTAACGAGCTCGTCCAAAAGACATGATCTTGTTGGGAGCGGCTCGGTAGTCGAGGATATAGCGGCGCTGTTTGCCATGAAAGCCAGAAATGGTATGCCAACACCTCTTGAGGTTGTAGAGTCATACAAGACGAAGTAGAAGTCACCAACGCTTTTCCAAGCAACTCCGTCCAAGGCTGTATCCGGTCATCTTCAGGTTGGACTCCACTTGATCCATACATCGAGCTTGCTGTACTCCTCTACTTCTCATACCGAAAAGGCCATCTGACGAGTATCATTTTGTTGGGGCATGAGTCGGGCATCCTCGGTTTTGGCCATTTTCAAGGTGTCCGCATCGTCACCAAGAATAGCCCTTAGTTTGACCCGGAAATGGCGAGTGCATTGGCGTTTTCCACTAATTTAGTCCAAAAATCGTGTCCGTGGAGGGTTGTCGGATAGCTCAGAGTGCGATAAATAGTCCATTTCGTGTGTTTTTGGAGTCTTCTGGATCTCAGAAGTTTATGGAGCCTATATCAGGGCAAGATTCCTTTGAACAATGCACCATAGGGTTTCACTGGTGGCGTTATATGTTGGAGCGGCTCGATGGCCGAGGAGATTGAGGCGCCGGTCTTCAAGCGGGCAGGACCGAGGTTCGAATCCCATTCGGGTCGTTTCCCTGTACACAGGACTAATTATCCTGTCGCGGGTTCATTCAAGTCACGGAAGCCAGAAATGGCAGGCCAAGACTACTCGAAGTTGTAAAGCCATAGAAGAATAATCGCCGTCAACTCATAATCTTCTTCCCAATCAGGCTCTATCTATCGGTGAAAATCTCTGGCAAGCATTATATCTGATGTCCAAATGCCTGTTTTTTAGGGAGTCTGAACTGAGGCTGATACGTTCTGATGTTCAACAGAAATTCACCTTGACGAGAATTGGTTCTGGAATCGATCTAGAAAGATCGATAATTGTAAAGTTTGCTCTCAGTACAATGAGGGTGTGTTCGAACACCACACACAATTGTGCGAATTTACCCAACACTAACCCGATGCTACATTGTCAACAGTTACTGGAAAATTCCTCACAAAAGACAAAGTCTACCTCCCAATAGAACCATTTACTCAGTCACAAGATGGAGACGCTACAGGCGATCTTCTTCCAAGAGGCCCCCCCATGGGAAAGTGGGCTGATGAATGCTTCATGGTTGCAAATGAATATAAATAAACATGAACACACACATTCTTTGGGCCAGTTTTTAACCCAGCTCATTCTGCAACCGGCAGCCAGCAGCATACCGTTGACACTTGTGTAGGAAAACCCGTTCGGCAACTGGCCAAACGGTTTGTGTCGTGTCCTCCCGGAGCTTAGCAAATATGTATGTGGAAATTTGATAATTTATGATCATTTAGTTTTCTTTTGTTTCCATCCAGTGCCGAAGCCAAGAACTTCTCCGCAACGGCTCTCGAAGTGTGTTTGCTCGAAGGGCAATTCATTCTTGTTTGAACCAGTTGCATCAGGTTCGGTCGTCCTGCCGGAGCACCAAGTCATTGCCAACAGACACCGAGTGTTCTCGTGATGGGAAGACGATTTGACTACGATGGCTCTGGTGGTACTTGTGCTGCCGAGCTACTTTGAGTTTTGCGGACAGCCCATGAGTGTTGTGTATCCATAAGGATGGCTTTAATAAGCAAATGAGAAAAGTTCGAAATGTGACAATAAAATAACAGAATGCATAGCTGTTTGACTAGCAGCACAGAGAAGATACGCTCATGAGAAAGGATAGGCACCTGTTGTAGGCTTTAGAATGTTCCTTGATGTTTTAAAAGATTACTTTAACTTTAAAATCTCCCTCCAATTTATTAATTTACTAAAAAACATCTTGCAGCTCCAGCTGGCTTCAGTTCATTTAACATCACAGCACCAGATAGCGGCAACAAAATAAAAAAAATATTTTAACCAAATCTTCACCTCTTTCTGTATATTTTTGAACGTATCTGTTTCATTCCGGCCGTTGTAAAGCAACTACCCAAAAAAATTAATTATCCTTGCGACGATGGCCCATCTCAACATTCCCCACGGCAGACATCGGTTGGTTGGTTATATGGAAAAGTTCTCTTTTTATTCAGTTTGCACGTTGGGCCAAGCAAAAAAAAACCCCCAGAACGAAACAAATTCCTGTACGCTCAACTTCCAAAACCCGTGACGAAAAGCCACCCCGTAGAATACCTTCGCCCGACAAGTCCCAAGCGCGAAGACCCATATCGCACAAGGCACGGTAAGTTTAAAGTTTTATTAAAACGATACCTCTTTAATGAAGATGTTCGCCCCATGTGGTGTGGAAAGGTTCCGGTCAGAACGTAACGGTTAACAGGGAAACGGTCCCAAATCTTAATGGGCAAGCAGGACGCTTCGGCTTGTAAGGTACGAAAAAATTGCACCGAATCAAAACCTTTGAGATCTGGACGAGGAAGAGACGAGCCGAGTTTGAGTTTTTAAAAAAAAAGCAACGAAACGAAAGAAAAAAGGCTGAGCAACTAGCGCACACACACACACACCAAAATGTAATGACTGGATAGAAATTCTAGAGCAACGGCATGGAATGCAAGAGATAGAGAGAGGCAGGCACGGTGTAGAATGCAAAAAGTAAGAACCAACACACACACAAGGAAGAGAGAGAGAGGAGGAAAAAATCGGAAAACTTTGGCTAATGTAATATGGAGGATCTTAATGGACTTAATTTGCATAGGGTGACGCCTGTTCGGTGTAAAATCCGGTGCCGCACCAAGCGCTCAACCCAGCGACATTTGCTGGAAACGGCACACAAGTACAGATGGCTCAGTACCGAACAGGAAACCCCACACAAACCGAAGACGATGGTAGGCGACGACACGGACAACGACGTCACATCACCCAGAGCGCGAATCTCCGGGAAGTTCCTTTTCACCTTGACTGCTTTTAATAACGGTTTTAATGAAAGTTTAGATGTTTTGCAATAAACATTTATTTTAATGGGCGTTTTTTTTTTTTTTTTGGTTGGTCGGTTCGGCTTCGGTGGCACGCAGGTGTGATGCAGGACTGCCGGGTGTAGCGGCCCATTACGTTCGAACTGAACCGTTGCGATGGGTTTTTTGGCCGTCGGTGGGTTTTGGAAAATACCTAATCAAAATGACCTCCGAAACGGATCGCTTAATGTCTTTTTGTCGATTGCTTGAGCTACAGCACGTGGTGTATGAAGGAATTCCGTGCAGGAACTCATCGATGTCGCTCGGTAATGGTGATGAGCAAAGTTATGCGGCAAGTTATAAAATCACTTTGCCTGATCATAATAATTTCGGGGACAAATTGAAGTAAACGATGAAGATTGAACCGAGTGGACATGCAGACATTTTAATGTACCAGCGGTGTAACGTTAGGGACGTTTCGGTTATCACCTATCACCCGGTGTGATGGGGAGGGCCTTAATGATGTTCAATAATTCGGGACCCGAGCTTAGTGAACTGTGCAGAAATGTATAATTGTACGAAATGAGTTTAAGCCAGACGATGAAATAAAACAAAACGGGAAGGAATAACTGTCACTTGAAGCAATAATTAAACATTCGACATTCTCATTGATCGTTCGGGGTAAACATTACGCAGGGACACCATTCTGTTCATTAGCAGCCTGCCCTACAATATCCTGATAAAGCGCAATCGGTTGCTGCACCGTAAATGGTTGGCAATTGCAGTACAATGTTGTAATCCACTCACCGGCACCGTAGACCGGGGGCAGCTCCCATTAGCAGATCAAACGAAAAAAAGGGAGAAAAAAAACCTCGGTCGAACAAATTAAATTAATTGCGAGATTAAATGCGATCCCAATGTGAGAGAACCGGGGGACGCAGGAAGGGGAAAAAAACGATTTCCGAACGACAAACGGTTCGCAAAACAAATCCGTGCAGAATTTTGATTGGCTTCATAAATACTGAAATAATGCGTTCGCACTCTGAAGGCAAATTATGCACGCGCCTTTTGATGTGTGTGTGAGTGTGGAAGGGAAAAAATGGCTGCAAAAATTCATAACAATAAAATAAAAACACGGACATGCTTAATTTAGTTACATCTACTCGCAGCACCGGTGCCTCTGTTCGTTTCCCCCTCATTGGAATGACTTTTATGGGTTTTTGTTTTAAACTTTAGCTGGCTTGTAACCGTGCATTGACGAGCAAATTGAATTAATGCCGTGCCGGTATTTGTGTGTTTTTATTTGCTTTCAACATTAATCACTGGGAAAAATCAATTCCACACAACAATGATCCCCCCATCCCCCCTCTAGGTGCCGTTGTGAACAACTAAACCGCCTGGTATTGCATTACGGAAGTGCTTGGAAAATGCACTACTGTACGCTAGGTTGTCATGAAAGCGATGAAGTTTCATTTGTTCCGGCCCATTCGGGTACCGCTGGTGACGCGCGCAGGCTTGGCGAACCTTTTCAGCTGTCACCGGAATGTGTCCAATTCATCAGTGGCATTTACTTTTCGAGTTAACGCACACTCAAACCATCGGTACCACGGCCATCGTTGTGTGTGTGAGTGGTTTAGAGTGCTTAAGTGTGTGCTGATGATGGCGCTAAAAGCTTCAACTGCACGTCGATTGCATCGCGTACCCCGGGTACTTGTGGCGAACGCGGACGAGTGCTTCGTATATGTCCCAAATGTGGAAGTCCTTCAGCAATGCCTAGGATCACGGGCACCGGTGATGTTGCGGCGATGATGGAGATGATGGTTCTTCAAACTGGCGCACTGACACACAGGCACTACATATGCAGTAGAAAATGCATATCTATCATAGACATCGCCGGGGATGACGGCCGGAAACACTACGGCCGAGGTACTGCATTTTAGTCGACTCATTGAATGCTGGGGAACGTTTAAAATGGGAGAAAAGTTAACAGATTTCGCCAGACCGGCGTTGGGTGTGAGGATGGACCGAGACGAAGAAATTATTTCGTGATTACAAAATTCCTCCATCCGTCGGTCTCCCAACGCCTCTACACGTTGCAGCTCAAGTATAGGGAAAGCTGTCATTAGCTTACAGGAGTAATTAAATTTAAAAGTACATACATACGTGTCGGTGCAAAAAGCCGGTTGCTGGTAGAAATTTTTCTTGAAAGAGTTTGCCGACCGGGAGGTGGATGCCGTGTGATCGTAGCCCAGTGATATCGACTAATGCTTTAAAGAGAAAACTTTCAATATATGGTAGAGAGGTACAATACTGATTGCGCTAGTGTTGATTAAATCTGGACACACAGAAGAATATCTGGAAATACAGGCTCCTTTAAAAATCCTTGCAATCCTTCATCAGTTTACAGATAATAATCAGCTCAACTCAAAACGTTTGCATTCTTTCTCATAACTTTGTACTTAAATGACATGATTGTCATAGGTTTGTCCATTAATAAACCACTGTTCATATAGATCTCGCCTTTGGCGAAGTGAACTTAGTAGACGTCAATTCCGGCGCGGTTTATTTGGGTTACGTTTCCTTGCTAACAATTTAATGTTCGTTAATAATTTAAAGAAACTTAATTATATTCAACTTGAGTTTACTTAAATTCAATTAACATAAAAGTATTTTACACCACCAAATTTTTAAAAAAGCAGTCAAAATAAACCGCACCGTCAACCGAAATAGATATCTTTTCGAACAGTGGTTAATTGATGGACAAACCTATGACAATTATGCAATTCAAAAAACAAGTTATGAGCAAGATGGTGAACTTTTTGAATTGATTTGTTCCTATATGTTTCCTATAACACTTCCTGCTTCATTAATCTCCAAAGTTCAATAGCTTCAACTCTTACTAATTTGCGAACTCTTTAACTCAGACTATCTAACTTAGTTAAAAATTTTGGACATTTTTGTCTTTTCTATTCCACAAAACTCTTCTATTCGTAACTTTCTGTGTCACGTTTGCTGTTCTTTAGTTCAGAAATGTGAACCAAAGTTTCCAATTGTAATTGTTAGTAAGAAATTCTCCAATTTAATTTT
>KI423630.1:2313-24259 GCA_000473375.1 Anopheles culicifacies | reverse complement strand
GATACACTCATTCGAATGCTCCTGTATTGTGTTTGCTGACAATTTTGTGTCAGACACGTTTGAACGTCATTTTGATAGATTTAAATCTTTACTATTGATGTGCAAAACGTACACGTAGTGTTCATGGTAAACTGCAATTAATTCAACGGAACAAAATGCAGAATAAAGTAGTGCTTGCGGCCTGCAATGACTTTCAAAAGCGCCTTCGGGTCGTTATCATGTACAAAAGTAAAAAAAAGAAATATATTAAGTAAAATCAAAATCTAGTACTAAAAGATGTTATTCAAATTGATTTCGAAGAAAACCCATACTTGGATTTAATTTTATTACATAAACAAAGTGTATCACTACTACCTGTAGTACCTGGAGTCCTTTGAAACTGTCATTCTTGATTAATCGACTAGCCTACTCGATTGCTCCCAGAGTTCATTCAAAGCCCTTGGACATTGTGTATTCGGGCTTTGCCTGTGTTGAAGAGAGGATGTCTTCTTTATTGTTCGTAATCGGAGATGCTTACCGCACGGCTTGCCAGATACTTCTGATCTTAAAACGACGCGTTAAATGACGCGTGTCCTTTTGATATTGATTTTTGTTGCTCGCGCGCACCTAACACAACTGCTCCCAGTTGTTTCGATTTTTGTTTTCTTGAAACGCAAGCGAACGCTTGTGGAATTACCTCCAAAATCTTAGCGATCTTTTCAAATATTGGGATTTTTTCTGCAAAACTTTGTGAAGAATTCACCTATAAATCTTTATTCATCCGCAGAACGGTGGGCTGATTAACTTGCTGCAGGTAAATTCAAATCATGAAAGTCACAAAAAGATGCCAGTCCAACACAACTCGTGGCACAAAAATATGACAGTCTAACACAACTCGGGGTTGAAGAATCAGCTTTGTCAAGAAGAGGTACACTGTTTGCTCAAACATCTTCGAAAATTATGAGGAGAAGGCATGTTCATCCTCAAAAATTCGACGGAGTGCCTGAACTCTATATTTCATTTTATGAAATACACTTTTTGATAGAGCCATAATTTTTAAACCTGATGTCTTTAATTCCTCATCTGTAAGTTATCTGAGCCAGAACTGACCATCCTGTTGCAGATAAGTTCAAGTCATGGAAGCTTAAAAAATGGCAGTCCAAGTCCCCTCGAGGTTGAAGTAGCATTTTTGTTAAGAAAAATGTACTTTTTACATAAAAGTTATGAGGAAACACGCGTATAGTTTTTAATTCCAAATATTCATTCTCAAACATTAAAAGTAATCTTATCTGTTGAAGCCGAACTATTGATCTTCTACAACTTATCTAACGCATTACTGACCATCCTGTTGATGATAAATTCAAGACACGGAAGCCAACATCTGGAAGTTCAAGACCTTTCGAGGTTGAAGTAGCATTTTTGTCAAGAGTAATGTAATGTTTGATATAGTGAGTGGTAAGCAATCTTCGAACATTATGAAGAGAGGTATATACAGTCCTAAACATAATTATATGAACACCTGTTCCTTTTTTTAGAATCAAAAAACCTATCTGCTATTTATTTATTTATTTATTTATTTATGATGTTTTAAGTAGTTAAGAAAACTAAAATACACATTTTGATCAAAACATATTACCGATATTATAATTTTTTTCTATGGCACATGCAAAATTGTTTCGAAATGTACCAAAAACAATCTTAAAGTGTATGTAAAATTATTTCGTTTCATAATTTCTTTTTCAGAATGTTTGTTTCATTATTCTCTACAACTCACCGGAACATCAACTTCAGCTAATTCTTTTAGTTTATTCAATTCTTTAAAAAAATACAATTATTCGTATAGTTATGTGCAGGACTGTATATTTTGCAATTCCATATATTCCTCCTCAAACACTTATATAAATAAAAAATTCTAAAGCCTAACTATTGTACTCAAGAAGGATTTTTGGCAGCGTTTGTGTGGTAAAGGCATACCAAAACCTCTCGAGGTTGTAGTACCAGTGTATTTCAATTTAAAACTACTATACCGCTCATAATCACAACGCAGGTCACCGTAGTGTTAAATACGGTATAATGGATCACACTAAACGCGTGTTTATTGTTGGTGCGTGTTTAACTGCCATACCCACCAGCACGAGCGTTACTCGTCCGTTGTACCAAACAGACTGTCCACATGTGCAACATATGATTCGTGCTGTCGGACAATTTATCAATCCATCAAACATGATTCAATTTATCTCTAGCACGCCAAGCAATCGACAAGCAATAGGTGAACGAGTATGAATAAATTATTACACTTATAACGGCGCTACCGAGCGTAATAATGTTCCCCGCTCACCGCTCCGCTTGCAGTGAGGTGATTATTAATTTGAAAAGTCAACATAAATTAAAACCAAACCTCCCCATTACGCGATGCAAAAACGATTGCATAGTGTGACGAGCGATTGGAGAACGCTACGGACACACAATAACGAGTCGAAACAAAGGTGCGTGTGGACGCGCAAAACGTGGAGTAGAATAAATCTCGATGAAAAGAGGGAAAAACACAAAATGACCCGTGAAAATTGTTCTAGCACTCGTCTGACCCAAAGGGGGGTGGAATGTTCCTATACCAAGACGTAATGAGTATAATCAAACACACGGGCGAACGCAAATGCCGTGCGCGCTTGTGTGTGATAAATGTGGCGTAGAGCATTTTTCACGTAATAAAATTATACGCACCCGAAATTTCTCTCCCGATCGGACGACGACGCAGGCGCCTACGTCTCGATCCGTCTCTTCCCACTCTCTCTCTCTCTCTCTCATTCGATCCTCGTGCGATCCGCCCGGATGGATGCGGTCGGGCCATAAATTCGTTCATTGGCGGGCAACCGCATACAATCCTACCGGAAACCGTTAAATACGAAGCCCTCTGCTAAGCTTCCCTTCCTTGGATCTCGCATCCTTAGCACCCAAAAGGCCACCAGTTTCCAGAATAGAAACAAAATTCGAGCCCTTTCCCTCCTGCCCGTGCTGTTGTTTTAACGTTTTCAGCCTACTAGATGAAGCCGCTGCATACTAGAGTTTGATTTATGCGTAGAGTCCATTCTGTAGACCCAAATCCCAAATCGCTCGGACCACCTGATGATCTGTGGCAGCAAATAAAGGGGGTTTGGAAATGGGTGGAGACAAAGCGGGTGAATTGAAAAACCTAAAACAAAAAAAACACAATATGACAGCCCCTTTTTAGAGGTCCACCTCGATCACGGAGGGATCACTTCCTCTGGAGAATAGGGGGGATCGGTCACCCTTTCCTGCGAGCTCCTAATGAGCTGGTGGCAAACGGGAGAGCGAAAAAAAAACAACATTCACACACACACAGGGAGAGAGAGTCTCACATGTGGTCACATAAAAACATATAAAACATAACCTGCTGGTGTGACTCCCGCTGCTCTTCTGTGCCGCCGACCCGTTGTTCCACACGCCCCATTCCGGCTAACGAGCAACGGGTGTTCTGGGTGAGCTGGAGTCTGGCCTTTCCGTGAATGAAGCGTTTCCACCCTCCGGGGTGGAATCGACAAACACACACACAGAGCCAGCAACAAATCCCACCGGCGAGCGAGACGAGGGATGCAAAATGCGATAAATATCAATGAAGAGAAGAACGAAGAAAAATATAAAATGTTATTACCATGTTGGCGCCTCCCGGACGAGCCGCGTGCAGAACCGTCGGGTGGACACTGCTTTTCCCCCCTCTCCCCTTGCTTTCCACCAGCCACACCAGAACGCCTTGGAGCAATGGTGGAATGTGTTTTTAATTTTTCAATTTTCAGAATTACCCGCCCTGCGCGGGTTCCCTCAGCGCAGCGCAACCAAGGTTCGTCGCTTGTTCTTTTCGAGACTGAGAGAAGTCTTTCGTTCTCGTTGCAATTCATTCGTTCGATTTCAATCGGATTTCGGTTTGTGCGTTCTTGAGCAGCTAGCTGGCCCCCTCACGCTCACACGGCCTAATAATTATGCGCCTAAAATAATAGTTGATTGTCAAAAACAAGCAGACCCCCGATCATGCGATCATGCGGAGGTGGGTTTTTGAAGGACGACAATCGAACGTGCTGGTGTTCGTGATGATGATGATGATGCTGCTGTTGATGATGGGCGCCCTTGTTTTCCTCCGGCCATGTCCATGTCCATAATCACCGACACCATCGTTTCGTACCTTGCTTCCACCGCAAACATGGTGGCAAACACAGGGGGAAAAATCATACCAGCCCAAACAGCCCAAGCAGTTCGATCGGTTCGACACAAAACCAGCAAACTAGCTTGTTAGTGATCGTCGAGAAAATTTTTACGCACTCGTAACGATCGTCACACACACACACGCAGACGCTCGCACGTACAAGATTAAGCGAGAACTGTAAAACAAAATATCCAATAATTTCGCCTGATTTGCCTCGATCATCGGGTTGTTAAAGGGTTGTTGTGTGTGTGGTGTTTCGTCCGATATTTTTGGGATATTGCGTTTCGTTTCGTTAAAAGAATGCCAGCTCGGTCCGTTTGGGTGTTTTGATTTTTTTGATTTTCCTCCACACCTTTCCCCCCTTTGACCACCCAGACGAAGGAGAAGAAGCGGTCCCATACGTGGCGCATAATAGGCACGGAGCATTTCCACTGGCTGCTTTGGGGCAGTTAACTTTAATACCCGCTTCGGGGCTGTTTTTGCGTCCGATTGATTGAATTGATTGTTCTTACGGCCTTACGGGGGCTTCCCCGCGCAACGATCGCTTCCAATCATTCTCCTACGCAGACAGAGGGCAGAATGCCCTTGCGAGCGGACCCATTTCCCCGTTGGTGTCTTACGTGCGCTACGATTTCGAGGTGATCGTTTGTTTATTTCGTTTGCATTTCACTGCACGCGGGTGGAAGGTTAGCCGTCGTGGGAGTTGGTGGGTAATGCCCGCTATCAGTGAGTTGCGTGGGGAAATCCCAGACGTCACAGGGTCACAGGGATGGGGAGGGAAGAGGCCAAAAGTAAACAGACAATTATTTACTTCTAACCAAATCATCACCGGTAATTGTAATTCGAACGTGTTGATTGTATGTAATTTTCCACACTTGCTAATTGTGAAGCAATTATATCTTCGAAATAATGTGGAGGAGAGAAAACGAGCATCTCAGTGCCGTAGCTTTGTTTGGGCTGCTAGCATCATTCCAGGTGGAATGTGAAGATCTCGCCGATAATCTTCCACAATCGAGCGTCGATTCTTCGTTGGAATCGTTTTTCGAATCGCTGGATGTTGTTTGTTGCATTCTTCACCAAAAAAAGAAAAGCCTAACTGGGTACCGTACGTGATTGTTTGAATTGTTCTATTGTTGTCTTTGTGGGCAGTGTGAAATGCAAGTGATCGGTTCTATTCAAAACATAAACGAACCATATTTTGTTTATTACAGATGTTCGAATACAAGGAAGCTCGACAGATGTATGATGGGTTGAAAAGCAAGGAGTATTTCTTCTTCTGTGACTCTTCAATCTCAAGAGGTCTAGACCTGCGATTTCTGGCCTTTGTGATTTGAATTGTACCCGTGACAGGATATTCAATCCTGCGTCCGGCGCCGCAATCTTTTCGGCCACATTGGAAAGTACAATGAACCATCGTTTAATCAAGAATTTTTTATGCAATTCAGAGATCTAGAGCTCAAGTTAACATCTAATAAACACATCCTCTGCTATTTAGTCTCAGCAAACCTAGTTTAGCATTTTATGTCATAAGATCGACTGATCTTTTCTCTTGATATAAAGTTCTTGAGAACTTTAGGAGTTAGGATCAACAAAGCTTTTGTTTACTAACAAAACTTGAAGATCATTAGAGCTAAATATAGACAAATGTCTACGTTTTTTATGGAGTTCGTGCTATTGAGAGCCCTCAATTCGTTGGATGATCTCTGGAACTTCCATCAATAGATTTGTTCTTCTTACAGCAATTTCTGAGGCCACTGTAGACTTGCAATTGAAACATCACTGTTCACATCATAGGAATACGGGAAAACTCAAGACAAAAATCCCATATTGGACATAGCTCTCAAGATCAGATCAGCTCCAAGAACGACTGGAGCTCAATAATAGACATTAAAGATTAATATAAAGATGTAGAGTAAAGTTAATTTCTCGTTCCTAATCAGATAAGCCTCTTCGACAGTCTCGAAGAAGTCCGAGTCCGAGTGATGTCCTGTTTCTCCGACTCATTTGTTAGATCCTCTGGAATCCTTAAACAGCGTGTCCTCAGTCCACTTTAATGCTTGTTGTTCTTTTATAATGTGTTTCTAGCTTACCCAGACGAAAAAGCTGTCATCTCGTTTAGGAGATCGCTTAAGATACGTAAAGTTTTACTCTTAATGACACCGTCCGAACGGGTGTAACTTCTGAAAAAAATCTTGGTAGAATAGGTGGACGCAAAGCTCTCTTTTAAAGTCCATGTTCTATCGAAGTTGAACCTATCTTCGGGTCTGGGTGTTCGACTATCGTTAGAATTAAGATATTCCCTTTGTCTAAGGCTTTACACATCCTGGAGTGCGCCAAACTTGGTGAGACTTGTCTACGCATTCATCTTATTCCTGTTGCGGTCGATCTCTTGGATCAGACTCCAGAGAATCCTTGCATTATCAATCTCGATAATGCTTTATCTCTTTTTAGTCTCTGTGGCTATTATCTGGACATTCCTTCCCATCTCGCCATCTACATCATTTTTCGGCCTTCAAAAAACCCGTACCACCTGCATTGCTACTATGTCCCTGAGAGTACCACTTTCGATCTCGACTCCATGATCACTTTATCCTTTCATTCTGATTATTACTATCGTATTTTCAAAATTTTGTTCTTCCTACGTCCTCTTCACGTCTTTAGAATAAAATATTATTTTATGCAACTGCTGATAAGTGTCTTAAAGCTTGTAAGTCCTAGTTTTATCTGCCTTCTTCAAAGACTTACTGACATAGTAATAGCACCATCGTAAAATGTTATCTGGGTTGAATCAGAAACCTTCCTTGTCAATCGCGATCGATCTTCCCATCCAACATCGAAAGCAAACACAAACGAAGATCAATGTTTCATCTCATAAGCCACTGTTAAAAGAAACACCTAACGGTGTGTGTCTGTGCTCGCCTAGCCTCCGCACACAGTAGTTCCCAATTAGCGAAGGCACATTCCTCGCTACTACCGCGCTACCATTACCTTCCATTGAATGGTTTGTACGTGGCGTCTAGGAACGCGAGGCCAGCTCACTACCCATTAACGGAAATCCCAAACCATCATCGGGGTGCGCGATCGTACGTGAAGGCGCAAAGCAACAAACACACGAAAAAAAACTGTCTAGCACGCTGATTGATTTTATATTGTATCGCTAATTTGCTGCACACACGAAAAATACATAATTCATGGGGCGCGCGTTGCAGGCCCAGCGAAAGAATTGGACTCTCACCTGCCATGACTATCCTGACATATTAACTTGCCACTCACCATTAATTTTAGTTATTTTTTTGTTTTGTTGTGTGTGTACTAGCATCCTTTTTATGGCACCCTTACTCTGATTTTGTGTTTTTATTTACATTTTATTTACGATACTTTCTCAATTGTTTTCCGTTTTTTTTCCTTTATAACTTGAAAGGTAGTGTGGTAAGTGAATGCAGTTGTCGAATATGTCCATACGCAATCACACTGTGCAAGACCATACTGTCCCGTACAAGGTGATGGAGTTAGTTTTTTGTATTCTTTTTCATTTATTGAGCCCTTCGTCCTATAAAACCATGTTCTTACCACAAATGGGCTTAAGCAAGCGATATTTTTCCGACAGCACGCTCTCAACGAGCTAGTATCGCAAAAAAGCTTCAATAAAAAGCACTACCACGTTTGTGGATGATTTTATGTTGCTCATAAATTGCCGCACGCTACTGGAAGCTGTTCCACTTCATCAGCAAAGGCACACAGTGTGCGCGCGCGCAAATGGTGGATCACGCGATCGCGGAAACGATCTTGTACGCTTTTATTTCTTCCCACAAAGATCGTGGAACGTTTCGCGCCTTCTTTGATTGACAATTTGCAATCAGCCGTAACTGTGAGCGAGGGGAGAGAGAGAGTGAGCTTTTCGGAGCCTCCTGCGATCCAACCCCGTCCAACATAACCGTCTCGACCTTCGCACATCCCGAAACGTGACGTGGTGTCAAAAGTTGACAAACAACTACCAAAAAGCTCGCGTCTGTCAGCATTGATCGGGAGGGGTTTTTTTGTTATTATTTTCCATCTCATTTCTTGCTTGTTTTTCTTCCTTCATGTTGGTAAGCGAAATGGGATCATATTACATTTTAAACGGTTAGAAATTACAGTTATCAAAGAAAACGGCGGGAGCTCTACTCAGTGCTAGTGAAATCGGCGGTTTTGTTGTAAGATTGAATATCAAATATCTCGCGTCTCGAACGCGGTTTTTAGAGAAGCGGTTTGAGTTGCAGCTTAGTTTAAGCGTACTATAATCCAAAGCAAAAGAATTAAATATTGAGTTTTTTTATTTCTTCTAGTGGCTGTAAATAAATCGCACTAATTGTAGATGATTAAACAATGCTATGGAATCATCATAATTCTCTGTTCCACCTTCGCATTAGTCAAGCTACAATTCCTCCTCTAGGGAGCTTGTAGCGACTTCCCTTCCGAACCCGTCCGGGAAAGCAGCAAAAAACTAACAAACCTATTTGTTAGACTACACTATATGATCCACCAGCTTCGTATCAGCTCGTTACATCTCGTCGTATGAAGCTGCCCCGTTCCAGGTTGTTGTGGTTTTGATTTATGCGCTCCGTTCCGTTGGCGCCAGGGTGCAATTTTATGGTTGGCCATTTCGGCCACGGTTGCCCGTTGTGCCAAGTCGAGCCGGGGCCGGACAATATCGCAACGGAACTGAGAATCGGTAAGGTCGAAAACAAAACCGAAAAGAAGAAACCGAATCTCAATTTCAAACCTTTCGCTCCAGCGCGGCAGATGCGCCGTTCGTTCCTGGCCTGCCACAGCAAGGAAAAGGATGATGCACTGCCCTTTTTTTGTGCTTTCGTTTTTCTCTCGCTTATGCAAATATCGCTCCACTACCAAGCATCTGGGTGATGGGTGATGAGCTCGAAAAACAAAAAAAAGGAATTCAAATCCGAGCCCCAGCGCACGTTGGAGGTCTTACGCGCGTAAGGTAAACAAACACAAGCGTTACACAAAGCCTGCAATTGCGCATGGTACGCTCCCCTCTACTGTGGAGGGCAACGAATTTGGGCCCTTCGGTTGGGAGTTCCTCCAATAAACTACCTTCAACCGCGTACGATACTTGGACCACAATTTTAGCTTCTGTGTTTGCATTGCCCTCCTTCTGGTGGACCGCCGTAACATGGCCGGTGTGAGGAAATCTTTCTCCCCTTCTGTTGGAGAAAATTTGTGAAAACGTATCATTAAAATTGATTTGTAGCGATGAAATAATAATTTAGCAGACCTGAAATTATACGGCAGTGGCGAAGAGCGTCCGAAAGAGCTGTCCGGAGCGACGTGGTGCCCCGTGTGCTATTGTGCTAACTCGTCGCCAATTGAGGTGAGCGTGCGAGCGAGAAACAATGAAAGGCTGGCAGCAGAGTCGTGCCATAGACCGTCCCGGGGAAGCACAGGCTCGCCATACAAAAAGCCCGGCGGCTCCATCATGGGCCGATCTTGTTAAGTTGATGCCTTTTGTTGGTTTTTCTCGTCGTCCTTCGGTTTTTGGGTTTGGGTGGAGGGGGGAATTGGCAAGCATGAAGACTCTGGTGAAGATAGTCGAATTTCTGACGACGTACTTGAAGGGAGAAGGAGAATCAGCACAGACTCCTTCATGCATGATCGTGCTCCAGAGAACAGCAGGACACTCACTCACCTTATTATGTTTTACAATTTAGGAGTTCAGCCTGATATTGACAGCAGGATAATTGTAGTACCAGGAATCGATCCAAATTATCACCTGTTTAGGAGTTTTGATGTGGGCATGGTTAGACCAAACATATTTTATAATGAGATCTCTCGTTTTTTCTCATATCATCTCTCCCACGGATTTTTGTGAAGATTTATTTGTTTTATTTAGACACCAATGGCCAAAAAGAAAACCTAATTCCAAACCGCCCCTAAACCTTCCTAATGATGGTCCAAGGGACGCTTAATAACCCTCTGTAATCGGAGCAGAAAACCCATTCCACATGCGTTGACAGTGGATTGTGATTCCAATAATTAGACACCAACTCCGATTCCGTCACATCTTCTGCACCTTCATAATCATTATCGTTTCACCACTTCCGGTTCGCTCCGCTCTCCTTCCAGCCGAATGTTTCCCTCGATGCGACTCACGGTCGATGGACTAGACGCGGACACCAACTATTGCGTGCTGCTCGAAATGATGCCCATCAGTGACTGCCGGTTCAAGTTCAGCGGCTCCCAGTGGGTTCCGGCGGGCGGTGCCGAACCCCAGAGTCCCCAACGGTTCTGTCTGCATCCGGACAGCCCGGCGCTCGGCACGCACTGGGCCTCCCAGCCGATCGTCTTCAACAAGGTGAAGCTCACGAACAACACGCTCGACAACAATGGGCACGTAAGTACCTGGGACGGGGCTCGATTCTCTGGTGATGCACACGTTCTAACCATGTGTCTCCCTGTTCTCTCTCTCTCGCGCAGGTCGTACTAACCAGCATGCACAAGTACCAACCACGGATACACATCATCCGTACGTCGGATCCATCCCAGATCCCTTGGGCAGCCCAGCAAGCGTTCGTGTTCCCGGAAACGGAGTTCGTTGCCGTCACGGCCTATCAGGTGAGTGCTGCCAGCGAGAACGCCGCCATTTAGGCATCGTAAAAAATCCATCACGTCCGACACGTCTGGCCGGTGGGACCAATTTCAATCTCATCGGCTTACCGGTCTCTTTTTGGTGGCGGCTCGTGACCGCCGACATCCAATTTTGATGTACGGCGACAGCTTTTGATCGATCCATCGATCCCGGATTGGTGACGATTTGGGGAAGGCATAAAACATGATACCCGCCACATCACCGCCCGATTGCCAATCGCCATCGACAGTTGGTTTCTGGTTCTGGCGGCGGCCAAACCGGAATCGCTTGTTTTCTGAGACTGCGAGTGGCAACAGGATCGAATATGACTGATTGGTTCGGCGGAGGGTTTTCTTGTTTGCTCCGCGCCTGCTAATGCCTGTTAAAGATCTTAATTACGAGCTCACTGGTTTGTGGATCGATTGTGGATATGATTATCTTACGGTGCGATCGCTTCGATGCGACAGAAAGAGATTTGTTCAATCGGAACTCTCCGGAATATTTAAATTGATTTGGAGCGTCTTATTGCTATAGTTCTTTTATTTTTATATTCAAATATCTTGGAGATCACTCATTCTCCAACTTACTCCTCAACTCCACATTGAATGTACACGAGCTGGCGCCACGTTTACAGTGCGAGAATTTGTACGCTCTCTTCTTTCGTTCCCTCTTTAACATTATGTTTCGGTTCCTTCTCTTCTTTACTCTCCGCCTTCCAAACACTGTAGAACGATCGCATCACAAAGCTCAAGATCGATAACAACCCGTTCGCCAAAGGGTTCCGTGAGACGGGCCAGTCGCGCTGCAAGCGAAAGATGGGCTGTAACACATCGACATCGTCCTCGTCCTCTTCATCCTCCTCCGGCATTGGTGGAGTGGGAAGCGGAGGTGGTGCGGGCGACGGTGGCGGACCGGACGGTAGTGGACAGTTGACAGACGACGAGGATCGCCACGACCTGCACGACCTGATCAAGCGGCCAAGATCAAACGGTTCACCGGCTTCCGACTGTACCGTGCACGAGGGTGGACCTCCGATGCATCATCCCCGGCTGCACCAATCCACCCTGCGTCCGTTCCCCGCCTCACCCGAGCTGCTGATGCGCCAGTACAATCAGATGTTCAACCCGAGCTGGATGGATCTGATGTTGCCATACTTTACCCGCCATCATCACCCATACCATCAGCCGCATCCTCATCATCCGCACCATCCCCACCATCCGCACCATCCTCATGCCCAACCGGCCGGTCCGTTCGTTGGAGCGCTAGGACATCCGGGTATGTTGTCCGTCCCCAGCAGCCAAGTTACCGCACCGATCGTTTCACCCACCCACTCCAATCCGGACTCAACCGATCTCGACCGCTCGTCGGCATTCAGCGTACGGACACCGCAGACCAGCGGCAGTGATTATGAAGCAAGTGAGCGGGTAAGCGCACCACCGGACAGCCGAGATGGGTCACCCAAGCCGACGGTTTTGCGACCGGCCGCTATCCGACCGGCGGGGTCGAGTCCTGCCACTCCAACCGAAGCACCGCACCAACTGGGAGCCGTTGATCCAACGGACCCCAATGGAGACGGGGATCGTAAGATTAACTTCAGCATCGCTTCCATCTTGCTGCTATAGCGAAGGGGTCACGTTGGTGCTAGTGCTCCTCTAAAGTATTCTCCTGTGAAACAAGTGCCTTAATGCGAACCTGATCGTTCCGTGATATTCGTGATTCGATCGCCGCGATTCTCAACGAGCAATGTGCACCGACGGGTGCAAGTATTACTGAAACACGTACACGTGCTTCACGGCCATGTGCATGCGTAAGGATGTGATCGTTCTGCATGCTGACAAGCGTATAGAGCTAAATAAAATCGTATCGAAGTAGACCAGATGAGATGAGCCGCTTTCTTCTTTCTTTTTGTTTGTTTCAATCCGAAAAGCCATCAAACGAACCATGACAACTAGATCTAGGAGGGTATCCCTTTACAGTAAACGCATCTTATTATGGACCTCAAGGATTGTCTTCAGGTGAGTCTTCCTATATCCCATACCTCTGGTATGAATTGTTCTCCAGAATTAGGACAATTGAAACAATTTCTTAGCCATTTGTGGGTGTGCGTCTGCTGAAGACACAGCCGGTCAAGGATCCGTCATCCTCTCGAGGAGGAGTGAGCCATTGTAAGGATTCGCTCACTAGAGACGTTCATTGTGCGTGGCAAATATTTGTCCCACGCGACAAAAGCGAGCCACTTGAAGACACAGAAGCCCACTTCACGACGGCAGCAAGTAGACCGATCCTTATTCCATTGATTCCTCACCATCCCGGGCAGCAGAAGACGCAGTCGGACCACTTTGCAAAGGCCACTTAGGCGTAATAGGACTTTGGAAATTTGTCAAATAATTGTCCTCTCTATTTGGGTAGCGGCTTGTCTTCCTTGCCGTATGGTCATCCTCCAGGAAGCCACCATTGTAGGTACGCTCCCAATAAATCCTCCCAGCCCGGGCACGATTATCCACCAGCGCACAAAAAGGATCAAGCTCCGGTGCGCTTTCCCGCTTGTCCCTCGGCTCAGCTAGCTGAGTTCCTTGTTGCTATTCACATGTTCCATTCTGCCCGTTGTCCACTCTCAAGTGGATGGCGAGCAAAAGGTTTTTGTCTCGAAATAATGAAATCCACTCGAAAACGGAGCCAGATATCATTATTATGTTAATTCGAGAACTTAATCCAGTTTAAGGCAGATTAGCAGACCCGGTACACGGTGAGCTTACCGGTCGGTCGCGGGGTAACGATCGGTTAACAAGTAAGCCCAATGGGAGAAAGCGCACGACCGAAAACCGGGTGAAAAAGGTAGTTCGGGGTTCGCTGCTTTGTTCTGTGTGGCGCGGTCTTCGTTTGGCAGGAGCCACCGTCCCGTAGGTTGAGCTGCCCTGAATGCCCTGCCTCACTGCACACTAATGCGACCGCTAAGGAGATCTCGGTAAGGGTCTTATGCGATAGCTTGTAGGCTTTGCGTTTGATGGCATTGTATTGGGTTGGGCTTAAGCTGCTGTGATACTTCAGCAGCATTTCGTTTGAGAGCAGCAGCTTGAAAGACGCTGTTTTGTGGCGTGTAATGGAGATGGGTTTAAGTAAGAGTTTGTAAAGGATACTTCCATCACAGATATGCTTAGAATAGGATAGAAATCTTATGTTTGCAATAAAAGAAGTACAAATATGAAAGTAATTGAAAGAATTGAACTTCAGCTATAGTTCTTAATTTAACAAGACTTATAGAAAATCTCAAACGATCTCCTATTTGACGATCTGTTTGGAACTGTAGCTAGGGTTATCCCAATCAAAGTTATTTTATTATAATTCAACATTTTCGTGGCCGACGACAACTATCACTTCATTTAGGATTCCAAATTATTGAAGAAGATCTTCCGTTTGCTGTAGGAACGTAAAGTCTCATTCAGATCCAAGGAGGAGGAGATTGTTGGGAAAATGTTGTCGAAGTCCTCAATGCTTCAGGACTTCAGGTTTTTTTTTCGAGGAAGAACTTAAAGATCCAGCTCTCACGGCGGATCCAGTGCCAAATAGACCTCGTCTTCCATGTAGATCCTGATGTTGGGAATCTTCTTCTTTCTTCTTCTCTGGCTCTACAACCTCGAGAGGTCTTGAACTGCCTTTTCTGGCTTCCGTGACTTGAATTTACCCGCAACAAGATAGTCAGTCCTGCGTACGGGGGAACGGCTTGAATGGGATTCGAACCTCAGTCCTGTTGTTGCGATGTTGGGAATCGCCTAAAAGAATTATTACATCAGCACCTTCTGGATGATCGATTCTGAATCTAAAATTCTGAAACAATCATCGAGTCACATAGCTCTGAATCTTCATTTCTGCTGTAGAATAGTCCAAATCACCAAGTATCTTTCCAATATTCATCATCAACAGAACGCATCGAATTAATGAGAAACAGATCATGAAGATCATGTAGATTATTCGTTTTAGCCCAACTAATTTTGTAATATTGGAACATGAAGTAAAGAAAAAAGAAGCCCTGCTCATTAGGAAGAACCTCAATTTTATAACACTTTGAGAAAGAAACAAACCATATTATAACAATACAAATGAGCATCAACTCATCCTACACTAAATTATGTTCAGTACAAACCCTCCATTCCCGTTTGTTCTAATCATACCCAACCTCAACTTGATCTTGATTTTGATCGTATAAAAAGAGCATAAACACATGATAAAAACCACCACTTCACCACTCGCCACGAACACATCCATTTTACGGCCATTCGTCCCCCCCTTGTACCGAAGGTAAACCTTCTCGATTACATCGGTTTCATGATGCGTTAACGACGAGTGTGACGAGGATGTGGATTGTTCCCCCGGTTACGGTCGTGTCATCAGCATTAACGGTAGCCCATGCACCCAGCGCAAACCATGTCACATCGGGCCCATTCCGAAGGTCGGTCCTACTCCTACCGCGGCAGCTCATCATCGGAAAGTAACAAAAACACAGAAGAAAAAAAAACACATCACCGTTCCGAAAGCGGCCGTGGGAAAAAGGTTGCCCTGAGGGTGTCTTGAGACCGTGGACCGTGTACCCCGCAAAGACCCGGGGACGCGCGATCGAAAACGAGGTGTCAAAAGTTGCCTTCACACATTATTCACTGATTTTTATTGGGAAGCCGGTAGGCATTAAACGAAATCGAGCCCGCACCACTAATCGATAGGTACCGATCTCTAGCCAAAAGGCTGCCGAGTCTGACGAGTGGTTTTTGAGTGGAGACCCCATTTGGACTGATTTGGTTTCTTTGTCTCCTCCTTGTTCCGTGTCCCCTTGTGTCCCACCTGTCCCGAATCAGCTTGATAAGTTTCGCCTGTTCAGCGATCGCCAGTTTCATTGAGAAATTCCCGGTGGAACCTGTTTGTACTCGATGAGGAACCGAAAACGGTTATTAAAGTGTGTATACCGACCGCAGAAACTACCCAAAAACTCGCAAGGATCAACCGCGCTTGTAAAGCGCTCCACAAAGAAAGAACTGAGATATAAAAATGTGCTTAAGCAAGAAACACATTTAATTAAATATTCATTCTGATTCTCCCAGGGCACCGGGAACCGGGGCGACTATTAGTGATGAGTCAACGTAAAATTGAAACACATCGATTTCAGCGACTTCAAAGTCACTCGACGGCTGGAGCTCCAAGGGCTTCGAGGAACCGGTCCAAAATGGCCAAACCGTTGTAGTCTGAAGTGGACCCCTGATCGATCCATCGATGAGGTCTCATTTGTTTTCTCTCGGCTTCTCGGTCGATAATTAGTTTATCACGCTGTCGAAAAGCACCGCTAGGGAACGTCTTTTCGTCATTTTTAATTTCCGGTCCCAATTTCGCCCCTCACATGGCGCACCAAGTCTTTGAGGTAGCCTCTTGCTGTTTGGCCACATTTGAATTTATTTTCAAAAATCATTCCTTTTCGTCCAGACACTTGTCGGGAAAGAGTTTTTGCCATTCCACCCTCCAAACTTCAACATCAGCAGTACTCTACGGCACGGTTAGACACCGGAAATGGTCAATTGAAGCTCTATCCAACCGGGAGGTCTCATCGTGTAGAGCAACGCAACCTCTCGTACCTTTCGTACAAGATCTACTTCGCTAATAGGTGTGGTTTATGCTATGATCACTATCTTCGCGCATTCAAACACCCGCAACGAACTTTACGGCGATGAGGCGCAGAGAACAAAATACCTTGGAATACCGAAAATTAGGGGCACGGCGAAGCGGAAAATCGTTCTTACTCGGCATAGGTCGTTTGAATTTCGTAAACCTCGCAGCTAGGGCTGGAATGGCTCTATTTGGGGGTCTCCGAGGGCGTAGAACGAACGAGTGTTATAATTGCTTCCTGTCTCGAAGGAACTCCACATCGCACCAACGCTGTTTGAGGATGATCGTAGGGAATACAGACTTTTACAGACCAATCGCGTCTATAAGAACGGATCGTGAATAGATAAAGAGTACACCAACTCCGAAGTTGTGTGTGGTAAATGTCGCTAATGAAACGATAACAAAAGCGAATATTTTAATCAGTCCCCTTTTATATCATTTCGCTTCATATATTGCCTATTTCGTTTGGAGGTTCACTCATTCTTACACGCTTCTCCAACACTCCGACCGTAATGATGTGGCCTTAGACGTTTCGGTCCATCGGAATATTCGCTTTTGATGAAATCAGGAATATTTAAGTGATTCTCCACGCTCTAGCTCTGCAAAATAAAACAAGAAACAAGATGTCCCAAGGGGAGAAAAGGGATCCGCGAGCGCTCACAAATGGCTCATCAGCTCATCAAAACCGGCAAAGCAACACAGTGCGCCAGGTTCGGAATCGACGCGGTGGTCCATCAACACGCGGTGCGTGCTCATCATTTATGTGCTAATAAATGAATAGCGCAGGCTGGCCGTTTCGATTCATGTTTTTTCGGCTAATCATCACCGTAACGAGTTTGACCGGTGGAATAAAAAAAAAAGCAACAACCCCCCCAACCAACCTAGGAACATAAAACAGCTCGTAGGCCACTTTCATCCACCCAGGGCCAGCCACACGAATTCGATTTAGACGATTGTGGCGCAGAAAAGTGACTTAATTGAAAACGGCCCGTGAACGTGAGCGCGGGTTCGTTCTGTGCGGGATCGTTTGGTGCCGGAAATGAATACCAAGAAGAAGGCGAAGAAAAAGACCAAAAATCAAACCTACTCCCCTACCCACAACAACAACCAAAAAAACCCGAAGGAATGAATGGTACCAGCTTTATAGTGCTGTAGTGGAACGGCCGCGCAACAAGGCGAAATATCATCAGCCGGATGACGATTTTATTGCTGGCGAAACCCTGAGGCGAACGAGCCGCCAAAGCTGCGGCTTGCTGGGCACGCTTTCTGCCGTTTGCTGAACATTCCTTAAGCTCCAATCGGGCCCGGCAATCGGCTGTGAACCAGTTACGATTGGCCAGCACGGGGCTGTGCAACATTCCCCCCCGGGGCGGGGAGGTCTCGCTTTTATGGCCGATCGGTTGGACCTTCTACACAAACATAAATAAATCCCAAACTCGAAGCACCAAGCGACGCAAGGGTGGTTAGAAATGGCGGATTTGTTTGTGGCCGAAAATGTGTGGTTCACGCCCCATGCATGTTGGTAACGGCATGTTGGCACTGTACGGGAGATATCCTTCGGGGCAGGATGGATTAAGTGCAACAAGATGCAGCTGAGTTTAAGGCAAATCCGGAGCAAACAAAATGGAGTCACACAGCTGCTGCTGGTTTTGGAAGGAGTTTCAAGGAGTTCCCAAGCAATGCTCAGAATATAATAAATGGGAAATGATTTAATTTATTCTAAATACTACTCAGATAACATTCAACCACAATAGCAATTAGATATAAACATCAGTATCTTCGCCCAGCATGAAAATAATCAATCTGATCCTCTATTTCCTTCATAGCTCTGCTACAAACATCTTCAAGAGTTAGACGAGCAAACGCCGCACGCACGGATTGGAGATACCTCAATGGACACAATGCCACGCGCATATCCCCGTGACGGATAATCCGCAAAATCGGTACCGGACCGGCAAAAGCAAAAGCGGCAGCCGCTGCTCATGTGGAGTCGCCAGTGGTTGAAGTACCTTGGCCGGGGACACTTCAAGGGAACAGCTTTGGCGTTGGTAAGCTGCCGATCCCTACACCCGATCGACGGTCGCTACGGATCGTTCCACCCGGTCGCCAAGCGTGGTGATTGTTTGATATTATGCCGAGCGTCTGTTTGAAGCTACCGAATAGGTTCGCCGCTAGACAGGTAGAGTGCCGCAACACGTAAGCCTGTCGTGAAGCGGTGGAAGTCAGTCGGTGTTTTGGGGGAGCGATGAAGGATTTCGGGATCGCGCTAAAGATCTATTGCCGCCGATGAGATGGAATCACTTCACGGATCAACGGAGTCGGCGCATCTTCCGGACGTAGTTTAAGGTGGGATGTGTTGCAGAATGAGCGGTATCTCAAGCTTGTTAGGCTAATAATGCAGTTTTTGCCGAGAGCGCATTGTGGATATTGAAGATGCCGGCATCTCTGCATCGAAGAGTAGAACTAATCAAGTATTGCTATTAGGAATGTTTTATAGAATTCTAGTCATATTTTAAAAGCCAACAAAGTTCTACATAGTCCTATTACCGATAACCTTGTGGATATAGAAGATGTCTACGAAAAGTCAGGCTATTGGTTATCAGAGCATTTCTACAAGTATTTCTGCTGGGTATCTTTCAAAGAATTCTAGCAATATTTCAGAAGAACTAAAAAGTCCTTTAACTGACAACCTGAAGATGTCTACGATATTGAAGATGTCTGTGAAGATCACTTCAGCGAAGATCAATTTATTAGATCATTTCTAGAAGTGTTCCTGTGTGGAATCTTTCAAAGAACTCTAGCCATCTATCGTTATCCCTAAATGTCTCCAGATTGGTCTAGATCATCATTAGTATTATAAGAATTCTACAAAGTCCTTTTCCATATAGCCTTGTGGATATTGAAGATGTCCACAAACGGTAAGGCTTATGAACTTCAAAGACAAGAACCAACTAAGCAAATAACTTCAAAAAGTACTTACAATTATAGTAAAATATTCTACAAAGTATTAAACCACTATCAGCTCCTAGCTTCTCAATAGTTTTGTCCAAACGTCCAAATTATTTGATCAATCAAACGATGTGATGGACGTACGTACGAAAATCCTTAAGTCCTTTCGGATTAAATTCCTACGGTATGATGCCGCCTTTTTGCAAGCTGACGAAGTAGTTACTGGGAACAGCCCAAAACCTGCCAGAGACACATTCACCAGCATGTTACATACCTTTTGTTTTGTCTCTCTCTCTCTCCCCCTCTCTCCCTCTCTTTACCACCATCGCAACAATACTTTATTTCGGGCTGTACTTCGGGTTGTTGTGCCTCGAGTCCCGCCCGTCCAGCACCTCCCGTACCGCACGAGAGGTGAAGATATAAAAAGGTGATTGAATAATTTAACACGCGGCCGTATCGGTCCGTTTGATGTTGACCGCCTTGTTAATCCGTCCTGCCGCCGCCCGGCCGTGTGCTGCCGAAGAAACTTCAGGTCAGTTGTCTGGATGCGATCGGTTTTCTCGTGCCGTCTTCTCCAGGGTCGCCTCGTAGCTAGCGCTCGTATACTCCCGTCGCGTCCAGCGAGTGTGTACTTGTCTCGCTGACTTTGACATAGCTACGTTTCGACACGGATGCACTTTGTTGCAAATTTTTCCCTTCCCGGGCGGATCGAGCGGATATGATGCTTTTGAGCTGGATCGATGAGCGGCCCACGGCGCGTACGGTGCGCTCATGCGTAAATCGTCTGATACGCGATCGATGCATCGGAATTTGGTCGTAATCGTGCGGCATTCGGGACAGTCGTTGCTTTGTGCCGAACTGGGCACTGGGGGATGGGAGCTGTGGAACCAATTAGTGAAATCGCTAATGGGCAGCGAGCCCCGGTGTGTTCGGTGTGTGGTCGATGCAATCGTCCAACTAGCTCAAGTTTGTCTAATTACTGAGTAGCGTTTTTATCAGACAGGACGGAACGCTTTAATGTTTACAACTTCTTTAGGAGAACGGGAAGTACCAGGAAATAAATAACTAATTTTAGGAAGAGAGTTACTTAAGTTATAATTCTTCACCTTCATCCAAGGGTTAGTCCGAGTACATGACAGTCATCTTACTGACTGATGACAAATTTTTCCCACGCTCCCACATGAGCGCTACTGTCCAATAATGGAAAACTCGTCCTGACACTACCTAACTACGATAGCAGCAGCATAGCTCTGTTTCCGTTTTAAGCAACTGCATCAAATTACGTCAGTCCTTGTTCGGTGCGGCGATGCGTCTCCAAGCGAAACGGCCCGCCAGTTCGAGGCGGGAACTATAGCTCCACGAGGTGCTAGAAAACATCCTCCAAACCCGTGAGCACGATCGTGTCACTGCGTGTCGAGCTGTTGGAGCACCGCGCATTAAATGAATTGTAAATTATCCGTCGACCATAAAATCAATCATCGAACCATATTAGCGGTGTTTGCCGAACGGGCACCAAAGCGGCTTCGGGGGTTGTAGACGCTCGTAAAATGGAAACCTAACCCGATCGTAAATGATAATTACATTTCGCATTTTGGCGCTAGCGTGTCTAAGCCACGTACGCAACTTGTCGACGAAGCGGGAAACCATCAAATCATTGTACAAAACGCAACAATACCATGCTGGGAGGTCCAGTTGGCTGTTAATTAGCAAATTCCTAACGTCGATCAAGGTGAAACAATTATAATGTGTTGCATTCGGAAAGGGAAAACTAAAGAAAAAACGAAACTCCAAACAAAACAAATCCCACTCCTGCAGCTCGCTATGGACATTTGGACAATTAAAACGTCTACAAAACATTCACCCTTGTCAGCAAGTGTCGCTGTAGCGCAAGCTCATCTCCAAAGGTGAAATAATTTATTTTATAACCACACTCACCCACTGGGGTGTTTGTTGTTGATTCGAACACGACGCGTTTCGCCTGAACTTTTCCCCTCAAACCCCAATTCCACCAGTTTTGCCAATGTTATGTGGCTTTAATCACATCTCCAAACGCGGGGCAGACCAGCCCCAACCAGGGTGTGTGATTGCAGTGAGGATGATTATGACGTTTCGACCTGATCGCCCGGGACCGCATCCCGGACCCGGGGTTCGAGTTGTTTTATTGTGTGCTAAAATTTTAACACTCAACCCCGGAACATTATCGAGCAATCATCTTCATCATCATCATCGTTGTGGAAACGTTCTCGTCTTCATCGTTCGTTCGTTACACGCAGGTGTCACGGTGCACATTAAGCATTTTAGCCGAGTGTGTGGACCATTTGCAGTGTGAGACATGTTTCTTTTTTATTCCCCCCTCCCCTCCTCCCTCCTTCCCCTCACCCCACTTTTCTGCAATAATGACCATCATCTGAGCTACATCATAATCAATTAAAAACGCTCAACATGGACGAATAAATTAAACAGCCGTATTCTAGCGATTTGGTGGAGTTCAGGTTCTTTCTTTATGGTAACAGTAATTTATGGCACACATG
>KI423629.1:0-13342 GCA_000473375.1 Anopheles culicifacies | reverse complement strand
AAGCACCAGGGCCGGGAGCCACAATATTGGTTCCCTTTAGCGGGTGAGCACAGCTTTCAAACAAAAGCGCCTTAATGCTGGATTCAATGAGCGGCACCACCGAAATGGTACGACATGAATCATCTTCAGTCCGTGGTGGCCGGTGCGTTGGTTATCGCGTAAGATGGGCCTAGCTGTAAATGGGCGAGTGTTTAAATGGGCAAGCCGCTGAGGTCTATTTACGTTTTGACGAACGTAATTCGACGTAATACTGGCTCTCGTCAAGATGTAACTTTTACTAGATTTGCATTAATATCCAATCAACAAGAGCTCTTTCAAGTAAAGGAGCATAAAAGTATCTTGTCACCAATAAATTATTTAATTAAAAATAAAGTGATTCAAAATATTCAATAACTTTTGGTTCTAGAAAAGTAAAGTAAAAATTTGCATCCAGTTGAAGGGTTGTACTTTAAACCATTGTCTTGTCTACAATCATTCATAAACTGTAAATGGGGTCTATGATACCTTCTACTAGTCTATCTGTATGCTTTTTGACGTTTGGCGGCTTTTCCGCTGCTAGCTTTCCTTACAAACTGGCGTGCTAAATCAGGATACGAATTTATTATAAAAATTTTCTTATAATGTTTTCCTAAAACCAGTTTCGATCAACTACTCGACAAATGTCAAAACGACACATTTTTCTAGCATCTCTGACGCAGGTTAGACCATTTATGCCCAGATTTTATTCGTTTAAATTAATATTTCATTAAAGATTATTAAAAATGATTATTTAGTTTGGATTTAAATACATATATTTGAATTAGACATATTACTTTTATCTCTTAAGATTTAAGCTTTCTTACATGCAGTATCATAGACCCCAATGGCAGGAATAAACATGGTTAAATTTCTTAAAAATCAATTCAAAGGACTTCAAGGAGCTCTGAGTGAGGTGTTGGGTAATTGTGTCTCCGCACGACATTGAGTTGAATTTATATTGTTGTAATACTTATCGAGTGACGTGGATAATCGATTCTAGTTCTAGTAGTATAGTATCTAGTAGATTCTAGCTAGAAATTCTGAATGTTTTAATATGAGAAAAGACCTATATTTGTACGAGGTTGAGCTCACTCCGGGAACCAAAGACTTTAAACCAGCTAAGACTTTAAACTTGAATAACTGTACTGACCATGTATCTCCCAGCGAAAATCACCAACCACCTTCAAACGAAACTCATCTCCCCATTTACGGATCTCAATTTCTCTCCTCCATCAACCGTGCTGTCCATAACTTGCACTTTCAACCATTACATTGACCAATGTTTGCCCTTCAAAGTTCCGCTCCCACCGTGTCACAGAATTCATTCGTTGCACTTTCACTAACCCTGCCGGCTATTTTCGGGCCCTAGACACCCCACACACCCTAGCTGCACGGTGGTAAGGGCGGTAAGGGCTCGTTTGTCCCGGACCAGCTCCCTCACCCTAATTACTGGCACGAAGATCACGGGACAAGCCCACAAACGCATCGTAAGATGCCGACAATTGGTAATGTTCTGTACGACACTTGCGACACAAAGCAAGGCAACATGGGCACTGACCCTTTAAACAGCCCCATCATTCGAATGACACCGTGGTCTGTCCCTTCGGAAGCTCGCCCAGTGAGAAATGGAAGAAAGTGTACCACGAGCCTCGTAGAAATAAACACACACTCACTCAACCCCGAAAGGTGAGAAAGTACCGTAAAACTGTAAACACAGCGCCATTGTTTTTTGTTTTTTGTTTTTTTCGGGATAATCCATCGGTTTCGAGTGATTTTGGAAGCTACAATTTATGTGTTTGTATGTTTTAGGACGCTCATTCCTGTTGACGGCACTCCATTTTACTTCACATGGTAAAACATGATGAAAACATTGTCTTTTACCTTTACAGAAACATCCGCGCCGTAAATCAGGGAGTTGCACTTTCGAAAGCAATTAGCCTAGCAATTGTACGGCCGATGGCACGTTTATGAGCGATGTGCAGCAGCATTCCAGAGTACCGGCCCCCTGGACGGTGCACCGGATTTGTTGACGAAAGGTGAGCATGAGTTACTAAAGAATGCATGAAAGACGCGATTGCCCACAAAAAAAGGGTCGTTGGATAATGGTTGAGAATGAAATCGAAAGTTCCCTTGTACCGTACCGGTTGCTAATGAAGATGATTCAGGATAACCGAATAGGATGAAGAATAGCCATAAAGCCCTTTTCGGTGTCCGGAGGGACGTGCATGACCGTTATGGTTGTAAAGGGTGATGTATTACAATTTCATAAGCCGATCATCGGTCGGTTGCGAGTGGGCGTTTTTATTTACGAACAAAAGGCAAGCTGTAAGCGAAAGGTTATTCCCATGTCTTCCTGGGTGGTTGGACGTGTGGGATCAGCCCGTTAATTGTCTTATAGGCATTTAAGAAATTAATTACTACTTAAAACATGATTAACTGATTGTGATCTGGGTAATTCCATGTAGTTCAAACAAATATTCCACTTAAGCAATTACTTGCCCTAAATACTACAATCACTCCCCAACGAGGTCTCGTCGGGCAGAATCAATGTATGACCCCGGGCACAACAAAAAATGCCAATTCCGTTGTTTATGCAAAATTAATTGGCTTGACAGGGTGTTTGCATAAAGCGCACCATTCAATAGCATCCTCCTACTCCTGAGCGGTAACGTGACGATCGTAACGGATATAGCCAACATGTACGGCAGCCGCAAACGGGTGACAAATGTACGTCAATAAATTATATATCTTGTTAGAAAAGCGCACATCGAGCAATGGAATGTGGTAGGCAACGCATGCCACTGCCGGAGAGTTGCGCCATACCATCCAAATTGATTATCACCGATACGAGCCCGGTCCGGTGCGGACGTCGACATTTATCTTTATCACCTTCGTTGAGTCAGCGGACTGTGCTCAATCGATGTTCTTGCCATCATCTTCCACTCGGGTTCCGGTATGCAATCCATTCGCTTACGAGCGAGTGAAGGAAAAGTTGTTCTACCGGTGTTGGTGGGTGCCGTTTTTCACCAGCCAGCAAGAAATTAATCCACCTGTTCTGGGTGGCGAGATCTGTTGGAATGTTGAGGAGTGAGTGGGCGAAATATTACGCGAGCAGCAGAAGGCATCAAATTAAATTTCTTCACCGGCGGATGAGTTGTTTGAGCTCGATTTGTTTTTTTCTCACTCTTCAAGGACAAATCTGTACACAGGCGGGAGTAGATCACTTTTCACATCTACTAAGTAGTGCACCAAGAACTGGTTGAACGAGAAAGTACAAACTGCGACGTATTCATCATCACACACTATGATTAGTTTCGGATGGGCCCATTTCTTGCTTCATGGAAATAGTTCTTCCAGAAAATCGACGATAAACAGTGCGAACAAGCTAATGTGCATGTCCGTTTGATTGCTTAAGTGTGCACGGTTAATACTAACAAGCCACGCACAAACACGTTTTCAATTATCTCGTGCACATGAGAAGAAGAAAAAAAAACCGTCCACCTATCAACATAACGCATCCAATAATCATTACCGGAGCACTATTACCAGGCACTGATCATGTGAGTGTTAACAGAGAGGAGAAAAAAAAGCGTTACATCGCAACACAGCCACTTGTCGCATAATAAACTCGATGTCAATTTATTTCACGCCACGGGTAAACTGCATCGCAATCGAATGGTAGCGCCTCGAGCAAATGCGTGCAACAACAGACGGAAACGATTACTAACAACCTTTCGCACGATGCGGTAAATCATAGCGGGTGTGCTATGTAAAAACCTTCTCCCCCCATGCACCCGAAGAAAGCATTAAAAACATACACCTCCATTACGTGGGTTCGCCGGTGACCTACACCATTTGAACTGTGTCGTCGTGGCTCACTGGACACGTATCGTTAGATCATGCACACCTGCTGCTGCTGCTGCTGCTGCTGCATGGAGATGCCTCAGATATCCCGTTGATTGCCAATCAAATGTCGATAATTTGCGATCGACTGATTCCGCCACTAGAAATGAAGCAATCGTGCCATCAGTTGTCGATCGTTTGGAAGAAGCGCGCGGATGATTGATGAAATGAACCATCCAAATTAATGCCGTCTGGATTAGTGATGGGTCGTACAACTGACTCGGGGGAATTGGCTATGAGAAGAGTGCGTCACATGAATAAATGTTAACTCATTTCAGTGTCACGAAGAGTCTTAAGTAGACTCTTTCGGGAGTCATCCTACGATGTAGTGATGAGCGATGATTTTTTTTTTATTCAGGAATCGATTCTGAGTAATTTTGGAAGCGATTGCCGAGATCTGACTTCTGAAACGGTCCCTGAATTAAAATTATTTCTAGAATAAAAAGTGATTCTAAATACGAAACCGGCAACAGAATCAAAATCGTATTCGGATTAGGAATCGGAAATGGTCTTCGAAACGGAATCGGTTCCCGCGGCAGAATCGGTGCCAAAGACGGAATCGGTTCCAAATACGGAATCGGATCCAAAGACGGATTCGGTTCCAGAGTTAGAATCGGATCCGGAAATAAGTTGAAAATCAGAATCAGAACTGCTAAAGCCATTGATTCAGGAATCGGATCCGAAAGATTGAATTCCGAGCGCTTCCCTTCCTCTGATGTTGAACTTAAACTTAAATAAATAAAGATAATTAAATGAGTGATATACCTTATGAGTTAAATAGAATCAATGAGCTGAGTTGATCCAAGAATGAATGAATGATCTCGTCAAAAATTAATGACACTCTAGCTAAACCATACTTTCATTAGAAAACGACTCATAAGAGAAGTGATTCATGAACAAATTCTTTAGTGAGTAGCTAGTCGTTTCACACGATCATAAGTTAAATAAAACACTCAATAAAACGATTTAACTCATTCATCCATTCTCACTCAGTACGCACATCTCTAGTCTGGTTCGATTCACCCTCAGTGCAAATTTGTTGCGTGTTGATGAATTACTGTTTAACATGCTCATCATTGACAGATTAAATATTCAACTCATCCATCTTGCACGGCCAGACGGCTGTCAGGCGATCGACGGCCGCCTTCATTTTCCTACCAGCATCGGAGCACAAGAGCCAAGACAAATCTAATGTAGTGATCGGTTGTAATGTGTTTATTTGTTTTAGTTTTTGTGTCTCTCCATCACCCTTTCCATGTGCCATTTAGCACGTTTCGTAGGCACTCGATTGGAGACCCCTCTGGGAAGAGGATCCCGCATGGTGAGCTTCCTTCTTTAGCGTAAAAAAACAGGCCTTTAAATCGAACCAGCCGTGCCCGAAACAAGACACCCGGTAACGGTAGTAGCCCTGGCAGTTTAAGCCCGCCAATTGTTGCTACCTCCCAGTTTTTGCGCCTCCGAACATATTATTCAGCAATAAACAAAACATCGCTTATAGTCGTCGCCTCCCTTCGCCCAGCACGATCCGGGAACCGCATTTGCTTCGTGCGGTAAAATGATCTAATCAAAATAATTGTGTGCAATTCATAATGCATCATCGTGTTGCATGCTGGTTTGGTGAATTTACCGCACGGCGAGCGACCGGAGAGTTGCAAACGGATAAACGTTTCCTTTCATCCTTTCGGCCGCGGAACTCGGCGGAGGTTTCGGCGAGCAAAACATAATGTTCCGCCCGCCTCGAACGGTTGATGGCGGTTTGATTGGCTCATTATGCGATCCGGTTCGGTGGTTTGGAGTGGAATCGGTTGCTCCGGCCAACTGGAGTTCCAGAAGTGCATGCATGCGCACGTACGATCGGGTCGGGACTCCCGCAACAGGAAGGAACGTCTTCGGCACGCACCTGTGTATTCGTGCACGTTCGTGTGGGGGATGCAAGCATCACTTCGTTGGTGGCATGGCTGAATTAGCACATAATTCGCCTGCAATAAACGTTATTCATACGATGATTCGTAAAAACAAAACAAAACATTGGAAGCAGCGTGGAAAGATCGGGAAAATTGCATCAAATGGCTTTGTAATGTGAGATCACTGTGAGGAAATGCGATTATCAAGCTATTGATTTAAGTTAGTCGAATTATTCCTCAACTACTCCAATATTTTTCTTACATTGTGAACTGTAAATGTACGTGATAAATTATTTATTCTTAGAATTGAAATAGCCAGAATAAATAGGAGATTTATCTGGTCAAGAGACCCAAAGTCTGTCATTGAAGTCTCCCATTGTCCAAAATCCAATATGTTTTATTCAACTTTTAAATAACGCAATAAATACATTGTGTACTTTGTGAACAGTATAAAGTTGAGTATCTTTTGGTGCATCATTTGTTTCCTATCAAACTTGCCTCTTATGGTTTTAATATAATTACTGATCAGAATTACATTTTCCATAATTCTTCAATGGCTGATAATATGATCTTCTTGGTCAGATGGCTTATGA
Source organism: Anopheles culicifacies (assembly GCA_000473375.1). NCBI lineage: Eukaryota > Metazoa > Arthropoda > Insecta > Diptera > Culicidae > Anopheles > Anopheles culicifacies. The sequence continues at coordinate 6,924 of KI423629.1, read as the reverse complement.
AGACTATTGGTTCATTGAAAGTATCGACTACTATAAGCTACATCTTTTACTGATCTTAAGGATTTCAATCAGAGCTTTGATACCGTCACTCCAGAATTCAATTAAATTTATATTTTACCAAGAATCAAAACAATTTGTCACATAAACAGAGCTACTACCAGCTATAATCGGGTGAAACACGTATGATAAATGCAGATAAGAGTAGGAAATATGTTTGATAATAGTAGAGCATCCCATTTAAGGCAATTAAAATATTATTATAATTGATAAGCTTTCGAGGATGTGCATTAAAGCTAAATAAAGTCATCCCTAACCTAAATACATGAAAACCACTACTCCACTTAAAACGTATCGTCTTCCCACGATATCAATTAACTCTGTGATGGGCACGATCACCCATGCAGCTATGTTATTTGCGTATCATCACATCCTGTGCGCATTAAACTGACCAACATGTTTGACAGCTAATCTAAACTAATGTCAAACAAATAGCCGATTTGTCGTTCTCGACACCGTCCCGCTTTGGTCCCGCGTCGGCAATGTACCTAGCACCGAACAAATGTCACTAAACGATCGGGAGCTACCAGCGCCAAGCACGCGACAGAGACGCTCCTACTTCATGCGCAATGCAACAAACCGGGAGTCAGCACGCAATAATCTAATCACTGCCCTGTATCCGCCACGTATCCGGCTCATTGCAAAAACCCCCCGACAGCAGGCAACCTACACACTTTCCTACACCCGACAATGTTGCTGCCGTGAGAAGAGAAGCATAAAATCCAGCGTGCGGTGCATTGAACAACGTCTAGCGTCACTCGTCTGCACAACATTCGTTCACTGTCAACGGGTGCTAATTTCTTCATTTATATCAACAAGCCGCCAATTCGTACGCGGTCTTTCACTTTTTCGCCGTGGGCCGGTCGGTAAGGATGGCATTATTTAAGCAGCGCAATTCGCAAAATAAAACATGCAAAGCGCCGGTCGGTCCAACAAAAGCCGACTGGCGCGCACGGGTACATTAATCATTTGCGTGTCGGCGTTTGCCATGCGAAACAATGTTGTTCTGTTTGGTTGGAGATGATGGTACTTTTTCTCCGCTTTTTGGGGCTAAGGATCGTTCTTGCCTGCTTGTCTGCATAATGGGTAGGTCCCTTAAAGGGTTCGGTTGCATTTGATGCTGTATGGTGCTCAAATGTTAAGGAGATCGTAGTGGTAACATAAGCAGCAAGCTGACAGATGCTAAGCAGATTATCTAAAGTTTAGAAATTATATACCATCATGCTAAGCATAGACCACACGCGCCATTAAAGGGAGCATAGAGGAGCTGATTTAAATATTGCGCAGCACAGAATTATCCTTTAGGATACTAAATTGTATATTTCATAAAACATAATCAGCGGAAGAATGCTAAACAAATAATGGGGGACCTCACATTAGAATACAGTTTACAATGTATAAACCACAACGCAATATGGCGATTCTCAATTGCTAATGGATAAGTATAGGCCACATTTAATTTTAAACTGGAATTTTAATTCAAAACAAACAAAATCAGAAGAAAACATCTTCTTAAAACTATTAAATGTTCATTTGTTCTTCAAAACACTATTATTTTCGTTAATTTGAAATTAATAAGAACAAAACTCTTCGTTTTCCAGAAATATATGATACTTTATCATCCAGACAACTACTACAAAGTAATTTCAGGCATGCACACACTACCCCAAACCAACCGGGTGGCCAATTAGCGTCACTCGTGCGAGACAATTAGCGTCATCCCTGGAGTCGTTTTAGGCTCACAAAACGCATCAGTCCACCGGTGCTGGGCAAGTGTAATTTCGGAACTCCCTTAAATTGCTCGTACCAATTCCGTCTGATTGTCTGTCCCCTTCGGGAGGGTGCAGCTCGTTTGGGGTTTAATTTTTGTCCGTCTGATTGACGGTGGGTATAATTTCCCTCCACGGCCGGTTTGCATCGATCTCGACCATTCGAATTTAAAGGCTACCTTAACGCATACATAATTATCGTTCTTCCGAAACGGCAGAACTAGCAGGGATCGCCAATAATCGTTTCGTTCTTTGGGACGAGGTCACTAAAACGCATTACACGGATGCTTTTTGTATTGCTGCAGCAGGAACGTGAATGTTTTTTTTGGATGAAATGGAAAGCTACCAGGCTTAAGCTACACAATACATCTTTTTTGCGATCGTTTTCCATTTCATTTGTCGTGCTATATTTTGAACAGGATTTTAAAAAAGCAACGCGCCTAACAACGGATGCAGGTGTGCCTTCAGTAGTGAGTGATGGGACGAAAGACTTCAACGGGAGCGCAAGCGACGAACGTGCAATTTTTTGACCAAAACAAGTTTTGGTCCTCTTTTTCTGCTAGTAGCATACAAACAGTGGCGTACATAAGCAAGCAAATTAAAACAAAATAAATATAAAGCGAGAAAAAGACAATAATTAATCAAAGCTAATGATGAGACTATTGTCTTGCGGTATGATTACATTTTAATTCCACTATCTCCGTCAAAGTGTTGCGTCTTTGCCGAATACAATTAAACACATTTCAACAATATGGTTTTGCCCACGTAAAATTGCATCAGTTTGACTGAGCTTTATCCATTTCTTTCTTCGTATGATTTCTAAAAACGCATCATTGCTCGAGGGCGCTCTCTGGCTGACCTTTGCCCGAACGGACCCGCTATCGTTCCGGTTAAATCTTTCACACATCGTCACACGGGCAGGATTGGAAATGGCTAACAAAATCATAACACGTTCCACCTTCCTCACGTGCGGCAGTTTCTGTGTTGCATTTAAATTGTACAAATTATGCGGCGGTGACGCATTTATCAAACGGCTCCGTGTGCCAGATGAATAAACCAGCCAGCGCTCGTTGGAAGCTTAATTGTTCGCAACACACTGGTTGAAAGTTTGACTAATTACTATCTCTCATTGCCCTGACATTTGCGTGATTAATGGTGACCCTATCAATGAGATAATAATGAAGGCTTCTGATGCTGCCATCGGGGTCGGCATGAGCGAGTGATGTATCGAAGCTATGCCGTAACAGCAGCACAGGCGGCAACATCCTGATAATGTGGCGAAAGAATGCGCTCGAAACGCACAATGTGATGAGTTGGCTCCTTCCAAACAAGGGAATGCTTAGTTCTATGCATCGGCTAATGAGGCTAGATGAGAATTGGGTTTGAGAGGCTCGTTATTTAATATTAGCCCATTCAGATTCATTTATCAAGACGCAGTATTGAAAAGATTAGAAAATCTCTTCTTGTAAATTTAATAAAAATCTGTTTCGTGAGCCAAATTGCACACCCTTAAGCTTCTACTGCTTGCTTGCTACACACCCACGGGAAAGATAAGACGAAATGTGCAAGTGCACTCCGGACTAAGAAGAAGTAAAAAAGCCACACCGCTAGCTTACCTTCCCATGCGTGACCAATGTCAGGGGCAAGTGCATGTGCACGTTTATGCAGAATACGCGGCCCCAGCATGCGGGTTACCACTGCGGGCTGTCCGACCGGTTCCGGCCAAATCAATCTGGGAAGCAATTCATCATCGAATGCATTTAACCTCGTCGCCAATGTGTAATTACCTGCGTTGAAGACTATAAATTAATGCTACTTCCACTGGCCGTGCCTGCCCGGGGAGAAGCGGGAGAGATTATTATGAAAGATCCCGATGAACGTTCGGGAGAGTCGTTTTCCTTTCGCATACAGAGTGTGTTTGTGCTGGTTTCGTTCCTTAAAAGGATTTTGGTTTTTGTGGTGCAACACGCAAAGGTCGATTTATTTTTATCTTCTCGCAAAGAACACTTGGAATGGCATATCTCTAAGTCACAAATATTTCAGAATCCAGGATATTAGAGGATCTCAAGAGGTCAATTGATATTGTAGCAATTATTATTGCAATGCCGAAAATATTTGTAAAGCATGTAATGGAAACATAAAACAGTATAATCAATTTTATACGATCTTAATGAAGTTCGTATGTACCTGCCGCCGTTACTCCTGGTTAAACATGAATTAATAACAAAACAAGTACACACACACATTAAATTGATCGTGGCCCATCTTGCAGCAGGAAGCACAGCACGTTCGATTAAATTTTGTCAATAAATAAAGCCCGAAAGTAGCGCATCAACCCCGGTGGCGTTCGGCCCTGCTCGAAACAATGATCATAAATCATACATTTATTGTAATTTAAACGCGTGCGAACTACGCAACCCCGACCCACAGAACGCGACGAGGAAAGCGCTTATTGACCGATTGCTTGCAATATCGGTACCAAATAAAAACGATCGTGACCGGGAAAACTGAAGCTGTTGCTTCCAGGGCTATTGCAGCAGATGGGTTGTGATTTCGCGACCTGTTTTTTTTTTTCCTTCTGTCGCTTCCTTCGCTTCTTCTCCGTTTAGCAATTTGCAGCCAGTGTCTTGACCCAATCCATGGACCCGATCAACCCTCAACCCCAATCAAGCTTAACGATGTGTGTACGGTACAAGGATCGAAGCACGGGGCGGACTCATTTGGCAGAGAGAGAGAGAGACCTAAGACAGTGGTAACCTTTACACTGACCGCACCAGACGACACGGAGAGCCGCACGAAACTGGCCGAATAATTTCGTTAACTTATTGTTGACATAATTTACCTTGTAGACCTGTAATTTGGTTTGCTGCACAAGCATCGCGACTCCGGAACGGAAGTGACGGTATGATTGTCCGAGAGATATGCGGTGCAGAAAAGCAACGAATGGAAGGAATGTCCACGGTGGGAACTACGCCCAAACCGTTCGATCCATTCCCCAGTAAGGTCCATAAATTTTATTCTGACCCACAAAATGGGAACCTCGGAAAGGCACGGTGGAGCTGGGGTACGAAATCTGAACCGAACAACACGACTTTTATGTGGCCTAATCGAGGAAGCCACTAGAACCAGCCCGCAACTTGCTTCCTTGGGGCGCAAATCATCCGAAACTGAACGCAACGTATCCGAATGCTTAAAGTGTCTTCGGCTTGGGGCCGCTTATTTTTCGTTGCCGATGTTGCCCTGCTCGTACACACACATTCGCTTACCATTGTTCCAAGGGCCTACCCTCAACCGCGCGTTCGTTGGGTCAGAATTCGACCGACGATCAAATTGTGGAAAGATTTATCGATCAATAAAAAGCCAATCAGCCGGTCCGCTGGCGTACCGGAGAAAACCACAGCCGCGTAGGGAGCATAGTTGTGACCACTGAGCACGTCAGATTTCTCCACCGAGTCGCATTTCAATCTTCCAAGCAGATGCCCGCACGATCCGTTTGAACCGGTGTGAGCTGGCGCGCTTGCCCGCGGGTCAACAAAGAACAAACGTTTTAATGAGCACGGCCATCTATTAAAATGACCCAATTCTATGTTTTCTCCAATTTCTTACGATCCTTTCCTGGGTGAGCATACGACTCGGACAGCATAATCAACCGGCTAGAACACAACCACCGCTCAGGTGAATACAACACCACGCGGAAGTGTGAAGTTTAGAATGAAGCCCCAAAATGAAGGGCGCACACCTCTGGAATCGAAATAAAACAATCGACCCGATGCGGTCCAAGATCAAATAAAGGTTCTCCCAAAAACACTAGCCGAGCGGCGCTGGGTGCTTGGCCGGCGCGGGAAAGATCCGTTAAAGGTGAGAACGATCATTAATGAAAATTACCCCATAATCGACCACACACACGGCCGGAGCTATACTTATGCGTGCCCATCCCAGCTGCCCGAACTTCAAACACCTCGCAGCCGAGACGGATGGACGGGCTTGTTATTAAAATGATCGTCTCGTTGTATGACATTTCCCCACACCAGCCAAGAACGGGATAGACGCCGAAACGGTGCTGTTCTTGACATCTCCTTCAATGCTTCAATATTCTTCCCTCGGGGCGACACACCACGAATGATAATCATACCGTGTGTCTATGTTGGTTTTGCTGTCCGCTTACGGATCTTCCGGACGGATGTACACAAGTGTGATCCTCGGGCGGTATTATCCGGCAGGTTGTCTAGTGGCAGGCTAGAATTTATCTTACCTTTCTTCCTGGCTAATGCTGGGTTGTCTTTACTGAGCTGACGTACAGGGAAAACCCACCACAAGGAATAGCTACGCGTGCGGTAAATTACTTTGATGAAATGGTTAATGTATGGGCATGCGAGCGGCGTAACATGGGTGTTAAAAATTAAGAAGAATCTCATAAAATCACCTTGGATATCAAAAACAAAAAGAAAATAAAAACAAGTTTTCTTCTAAATAAATTATTTACTGTGGCATTTACTGAGAATGCATTTAAACAAATTAATAGCTTACTGACTTAGAGTAAATTCAAGATTAAATATTAGAATTGTATCTATCGATTAATTTAAGAATTGTAAACGAGTTTCCAGTAAATAATTGGTCAAATTATTTGAATTATTCTCAAGTTCTAAAGAATTTATAAATCCTCAAAAAAATATTAAAATTTAAGGTCCATAATGGCTATATAATGGCTATATAATGTACTTATAAGTAGTAATTTGAAAGTCAACCCACGGGGGAACGATTCGGATGGGATCTGAACCTTGATCCTGTCGTTTTGAAGACCGGTACAGGACTGCCCTGTTTTAGCCTAATTTAATTTATTAGAACTCCAAATCCACGTTGCCTTTCTAGCTTCTCTTAGTTATTATTAGCTATTTTAAAGTAAAAAAAAACATTTAGTATGTTTAAAAGGTGAAGCAAGGTATTAAGAGTGTGAATAAAGAAAAACTGAAAAAGTTCCCCCAAATAAATGCAGCGCAATAAAATTCTAGCTATGTTTAGGCAATTAAATCTTTCCAAAGAGTCTTATTCCAAAAGCTTTTATCATAAAAAAGCGGTAAAGCCTAATTCCTTGGAGTTA
>KI423628.1:13993-25467 GCA_000473375.1 Anopheles culicifacies | reverse complement strand
CAGAATCTCACACAACAAGCGACGAACCGGTATCCAAAACATATCTGGGCCCGTTTTCTTCCGTGTGCAGATTATTCTGCTGCGTATAAAAAACTTTTGACTAAAAAAATAACTAAAAATCTTGAGGATGAAGTGCCTCAAATGGGGAACAGTTAACGACCTTTTTTTTTAATCTTCTTTTATCTTACCCCGATTTAATGATTAATTAAAAAACAAAATGAAATAATAACTGCTCGGCGAACGTGACACTTACCCTTGCGACGTGCGTCACGCTCCTTATCGATGTTGGCGATCTTCGTCTCGGTCCCATCGGTGTCTTCCTCCTGGGGTGACATCCATTCCATGCGTCGCTTCCGGCTGGGCAGTATGGCGTTGCTCATGTACATGCCGCCATTGTCCTGTTGTGGCTGTTGCTGCTGCTGTTGCTGTTGAGACGTTACTGCGGCAACAGTCCCAGTCGCGACCGCCGTTACGGTCGTCGATGCGTTCGTCGTGTCGTTGGCACCACTGCTCGTAGCGATCGTGGTGTGCATCTTGTTGTAGTCGATCGGCCACGGTTCCTTCGAATCGGGCGGCGAATCGACAAAGTTATTCTGGTAGTCCTGGAAGTTGTTCGGTGATTCACTGTACGTGTCTTCGTTATCCAGGTTGTAGCCGGGAGAAATCTATATGAAAGCGAAACATGGAATTAGTACTAATCTTACAAGAAAAAAAAACATCACATTTATTCAAGTTACTAAAACCGCCTAAGATATGCAAGTGATATAATTTAGTCACTACCTGTAGATTATCGAACAAGTAGTAGTAGAACAAACGATTCTTTTGACTTTGTTTGCCAAAATAAAACCCAAACGTACAAGTTTGAACCGAACCGGTTCTAAAACACGATGCCACTAAGAATTCATTGGAGATCCGTTTGCTGGCATGGTAAAAAACACGCTCGATATTCCATCTGTGTTTTACACAGCTCAATAAGCGATTATTGTTACAGCTGACGAATAACCGCTTTTCTCTCCCTGCTGGAACGTTCTACATCAAGTTTGGAAGACAATAAACAGGGATTGATTGAACAGCTGGTAGTGAGCTGGATGGATACTACAAGCTGCAAATTATATCCGGGTGTGCATGTCACTCATGAGATCTGAGCTTATATTATATTAAAAGACTAAAAACTGATACAAATTCCTTTTAAAAATCTCTAAATTTCTAACGAGCGGGGAGTTTTCAAATCTCCAATGGAGTTTGTGGCAAACATAAGCCAGATTTAGATGACATCATGCAGCTCGGATAATAAATACCAAAGCACTACTTAAACAGCTCGCCTCTAAACACAGCATATTTGCATATTTTGCTATATCGATCGAGATAAAAACCATTGACCGGCGTGTTCTTCCACGGCACAATGCTCGTATTGTTTGCCGTTAGTCGATATCAAGACTGACTGTGAGCACAACTGATAAGCCTGCCTAATTTATGACTCTTTACGTCTATTGACTGCAGTTTGTCAATTTCCTTGTGCTTTGCCTTCAAACTCCATAGCAAAACGAGCGGGTTTTGCAAAGCATTATCAATGAACCGATACTGTCAAGATATGGCACTGTGGCCGGTTGTGATAATTATAGATGCCCCATGACACCACATCTGGGAGGTGCGCAAAAATGATTCCAGGAAAATCTGGTTCCGCAACCAGCAACCGTTGGAAACAGATGAGCACAGCATTTTCCATTGTCGCTTAGGTGAGGCGTAATGAATCATGACAGTGAAGTGTCCCAGTCGTACGGTCGCTTCCATTTACATCCAGAATGTGAACAATCAGCATCGATAGACCGGACCGGAAATATGCACTCCACATATTTCTCTCTTCTCCAAATATGTTTGTTTCTGGTCAATTATGTTAACAAGCCACACAAGGTAAGTGGCGTGATTGGTTCTAACTTCTTCTTCTTTTATGTCTCTACAATCTCGAGAGATCTTGGTCTGATTTGAAGGTACTCGCAACAGGATAGTCATTCCTGCATACAATGGAACGTCCTGAATGGGATTCGAACCTCGGACGAATTTCGAACCGTGCGGTTCTAACACCCAAGTGAATTTTAGCAAACTTTTACACAAATAACGCATTCTTCAACGTTGTCTACACCATTCTTCGCTCGTTTCGAGTCAAGGCGTTGACAGTCCTAATCTTGCCACAAATAACAAAAGAGCTAGATAAGATACGGCTCACATTCATAATGAAACCTCCATTTCAAGTCTGATGAGCAGCCGAGGTGTAGCAAAAATGGAAAGAAGAGCAAAAATACTGCATGTGCTGGCGGATGAGACCTTGGTCAAATATAATGATCGATTAAAATGACGATCCAGAGTTGGGTTACGGGTTTAATGAAGGAGTAAACATCACCAAGAAGAAAGAACAAGCCTATCAGAGCGTGAACAAGGCCAAGCCAAGAATTATTAATCTGATCTATGCAGACCTTGACAGTTGGACGTTCGTTTTGCATGTAGGCCATTGGATGATCGTCCCATGTCCTGATGGCATCTTTTTCCACCCCCTCCAAAATGGCGATCACCATCACCAACGATCGCTTTATGGCGACTACTGCTACTACTGAAGGATAGCAAGCTGCCGCCCAAGCGCATTTCTCTCTCTCTATATCCCATGCGTAATCATTACCTGTTCGAAATCTTGCTGTCCCTGACGCCGTGCCGGTTGTTGTTGCTGCTGCTGATCGTGCTGCTGCTGTTGGTACTGGTAGGGACCGGAACTTCCGGAGTATTCCATTTGTTCGAACTCTTCTTCGAGCGTGCGGCTCAACAGATGAAAATCTAGCGCGTCCAGCTGGTGCTGGTGGTGATGGTGCGTTACTTCGTTGCGGTTTCGACCACCGGCACCGGTTCCACTGTACCGTTGCTGTAACGTTTCCGGTCCCTGTCCGTACGGTGGAAAGAGTAGTTGTGGCGGATGATGATGGTGATGGCTATGCTGCTGATCGAACGGACTGTTGCATAGATTGGACAACAGTGATATGACCGTCGCCATTCGCGTAAATCACCACCAAATCCTTTCCCGGATTTTCCTTCTACTTCCTCCACCGCCTTGATCAGCTTGCCACACAAAACAACACCCAGAATTCGACGCAAACTTCCCAGACAACTTGAAATAGTAAATCTCACGATTTTTTCCACAGTCAGATGTCACCACTAGCGCGTCTACATCGTGACCATGTGTACACAAATGCTGACGATCGTAAACACCGGTAACGCACTTCGTAGACAACGCACGTAACGCACAACTTAGTAGCCCGCGGGATAAACACCGAGAGCGCACGCAGAATGTCAAAGTAGGGAAATCCTCTCTCAGCCGATCAGAGTGTGCGTGGTAACGCAACGAGTGAACCGACTGATGACACACGGTGGACGTTGAGTGTTGGGTAAACTTAAGCAAAACAGTTTTACGCAATAACGCACTAACGTTTTTTTGTTGTTGTTGTTTCCTTTTTGTTACTATACTATTGTTTTTTGTCCTCTCTATTACTTTCGTCGTCTAGCGGCAGCGCTTAAGAGTGCGTATGTGTGTGTGTGCATGTATTGAGGTTTAATGGTGAAGATGGAACGGACCGGAGCCACACACAAGGATGCGTTACGGACATCCGCTTCAGGTAAGAGGGACACACACACAAGTTTTACACTGTCTGCGTCCACACTTCCGCGCACAAACAACCACACACTAAACAAAAAAAACACACACACACAGACCCGGCCGCGTGCGGTTTTCCTCGCGAGGGCGAGTCAGTTAGAACATAACGAAGAACGAATTGTACAGCTTCTTGATGCCGGTGGTTTCGCGCTGACGATGACTCTGGAGCAGTGGATTCTCAATCTCTATCCGCATCTTGTTGACCATGTACGATGGTACGATGCTGCACGGCTGCTTAATGATATCCTGCTCCATAAGGCACATACACGCGCACGAGTATTACCGCCCGTGGGTCCACGCCGGGAATATACCAAGATACCGAGGCCTGTTTGGCAAACTGTCCACCGCTAGGGCTCCACTTTCGTACCGTTCTCCCCGGGTGAGCTTTTCCTCGGACGCAATTTTCGATTCGCAGCTATAAACGGTTCGCACACCGAAAGTTGCCACGTTTCCACTAAAAAAGCTGGCCGTTTTTTTGTTTTAATAATGTATCAACTTTCACTCAACCGAAAGCGTGTGACACTTTTCCACTTTGCTACACAAGGAGGAATGCACGAGGAACGATTATTTTTCCGCTTTTTTTTTCTTTCACGGAACACTGGCAGTATTTCTTTCACGGAAGATGCGCGAGCGAAAACGCGCCTGCACGGGACGACGTTTGTTTCGTAACTAAAACGCGACGACCAGCACTCCACACCAATCCGACCAGTCGACTGGTTAATAGTTGTGTTGTGGTGTGGGGTATCGCGCCCGGCGTCCGCTCGCCCGCTTGATTCGAGTGCACCGAGTCGAACGGTCGAAAATCGTCGAGGAACACAGTCGCGCGCGGCCGCTTGATACGCGTTGTCAAACCTGTTGTTGTCCCAACGGTGCGCGGCGATCAATTAACGCGTTCGCGACGATCTCTGCTGCTTCCCAACACCTTCACGCGCCGTATCGGTGGTTCTGTAATCGGGGAAGGGACGAAACGAGAACAACGAGAAAGCATTAGCGCGACTGGTTGTGTGCTGATGTGAAGGTGTGCATGAAAAGGGGACGGGACATTTCCTCACAATCACTCTACTTACTGCGTATCACCGCGTGTCTGTCGATTGTGTTCGATTGCTTCGGTCTATGGTCACAACCAACACGCACACAGAGTGCTGTCCGAGAGAAAAATCTGCGCTTGCGGACGCGTGCGCGAGTTTAACGCAATCCGTGCAATTTGAACGCGAGCAAATTTGAATTTCTTTAGGTCCACTACGCACACCACCAAAACAAGCGAACGAACACAGCTACCGGGGGTAGCTTGATGTGGCCAAATGTGATAAGCGTTGAGACGCAAATCGTTTATAACCGGCCAACCCCACTGTCCCAGCCCTGTAAAGGCCCCCGGGGGGATGCCTTGTGGCAGAAGGCTCACAACACTCACGATCACGTTGGGTAAATGTCTGTACTCCTTGAATGCCGGAAGTGGACGGAGTTCCAGGGTCCGTTTGGTGAAACTAAGCACTAAAAATCGTACACTAAAATCGCGAGGTAGGTGGTGGTTCTGGAGGTGCAAGTCCTTTGCCTGTGTTCCTCTCTGCCTGCCACGCAACCAGCAGGCCAGCCTAGTCGTTAATGTAATACTCCTGCACGGGGCTGTCACTATCCATAATCACAGTCGTTGTTGCCTTGACGGCCACGGGAACAAACGGAAAAGGAGGGAGCTACTGCTTAAGAACGCCCGCCACTACTTCTCGAGCCAGAAGTCTTTTGGGTCTCCACGGAAGGGGCACTCACTACTTAGCACTCCGGGTACACCGTGTGTAACAACGCTTGCTTAATGACTTCTCCAGCAACACCGTTTAGTGTCACGCAATCACCAATTTGTCCAATGGTTGAAAGGAAAATTATTCCCTCCCGAACGTTTGGGGTGGTATCACTTAGCACGATGACACGCGGCCTCTTCTCGCGACAGTACGGCACGGTTTGTCAAACGATAGCGAGCGTCCACAGCAGACGACGATATTTTCGGCATGTTATCTCGTCCAGAACGTAGCGCACAATGGGACGACCCAAACCGGCCAAGCCTCGGTCAAACTAGTCATAACACATCGGGCCCATTCCCCATTCGGCGAGCAGCGGTCGTGAGGAGGTAGTGGTGGTGGTGGTGATGGTGCGGATTGAATTGACCCTTGCCAGCTACCCCGCCTTCCCGCGATGAGCTGCTAATTTCACTGACGTCGTCGTCGTCGTGGTCGTCGCTGTTGCCGGTTGCTTCTCCCGCTATAAGACGACGCCCGTACATGAGATCGCCCAAGACACACCGGGGGAAGGACGGCACACTGTGACGATGGTGTCCGCACACTGGCCTGCCTGCCTGCTGCTATTAGCACAGGACTGTCCGGGAATTAGTCCGCGGTGCTACTGCCACTACTGATGGGTCTCTTCTCCGGGGCGTATCTGCGGTAGTAGCGTCGGTCAACAATCAAGCGATGTTTTGCTTTAAATTGAAATTTATTGAACCCAATAAACATGCCCGTCAACTCCCTTGGTTCCCCGGGGAGGTTTTTTTTTTTAGTGGAATCGCGTCTTATTTCCTCTCACTATCGCCCACGGCAACCACGTCACAGAGTGGGCAGTGTCTGTGCACTGCTGGGCGGTCGGAACGTCAATCCCTTAAATCCTTTCCGTAATCCTTTACCTACAGGATGGCAGCAAACCGCGTGATGCACTACAATCCCACTTGGCGCCATCTTGTAACAATGTTGTAACGAACTTCACTTAGGTTTGAATTTGGCTAATGCTAATCTTCATTTTGGAACTATATAAACGGTACAAAAACAACTGTTCTTTACACATCACAGTTAAACGATCGTTCTCGATCAATCTTTGCTCCCTGCCGTCATTTTGTAAAGCATTTCACGTTTTCACCTCCGAAAGTTGACGCGTTTTCTGTGAAAAAGAGAACAAACAGCACAAGCGAAAAGCTCTAATTAATGTATATGGATGATTATTCCCTTTCGCGACACAAGCACATATACAGGAATCGTACACACGATCAATTGAGTAAATTGAAATGAAAATTAGTGTTAATTATTGCACTCCTCACAGAAGGAACTCCAAACGGGCAGCATCTTACTACGATGCTTTCTGACGTCACATCAACAACACGGAGAGCGCGGTTACGATCGATCCCGATGTGATCCATCCACGAGGATCAACGTGACTGCGCGTCTGAATAGAGATAACGACTTCCCGGGACATAGGCACCAGTCCACATCGATTTCTAGTAGAGCGATAAGTTTATTTACCTCTGGAGGAGTAATAATAGTCAACACTACACAGCCACACCACCGATTTCGGGAGGAATGGACGCGCACGCTATTAGATTTAGCAAACACTAAACGATCCTTCCATCTGCTTAGCTCTCAGCAATGTAGTAGCTTTCTGAGGCATACTATACCCGGGGATGAACTGACCGTACGACTGATACCCCGGTGTGCCGGTTGATAACACGCATCGTGTGTGCGTCTGGTCTCCAACTTCACACACACGCGTCATCAAATTAACACCTTCTGCGGTTTCATCCGTGCTCGGGCTGTCAGCTGTTCCTTCGTGTGCCTGCTTTAGTGGGCTCTACACGATCGTGCGCCAAGAGCGAGTTTTTTTGTTTCTTTCTTCATCATCATCATTCAAAAATTTACACAAATTGGAAGCAAACAAAAACTGGAGATTTTAGAAGCAGAGAAAAGAAATCGAAAAATCAAACCCAACTTCTACAACATTCTTCGGCGTTGCGAACTTTGCCGCGTCATCTTTTAATCGGTCACGTGAGTTAAAAGTTTGGTCACCAAACAAAAAAGAGGAAACAGCTAATCTGCCTGTTGGTCGTTTTGTAGCGCTAATTCGATTTCACTTGATGACGAGTATTATTATTTCGTAATGATGCCCTTCTACCCAACCGCCCTTTTGAACGCAGACGCCACCGTGCCTGCCTCATGATTGGGTTTGAATGGAATAGGTAATGACTCGACACCCGAAAAACTGGAATACAAAGTAGCAGCACACGCACGTAATGAGGTGCCACAAAGTGAGAGAAGGAAAAAAAACTTTCCAGTATGATTTGTCCAATATTATTCAGTTCCTGTCATCCGCTGCACCCTCCCACACGTTCGTGTCGCCCTGTAATGAGTGTGCCCTAAAATGACCTTTCCTTTTCCATGCATTAATCAGCCGAATTTCATACCGATCCGCTCCCTATGTCACAGATACACCCGCAAGTCCAAGTACGGTGCCACCGGTTCCAATATGGGACTCGTCATGTTCCGCATCATTTCAACGGAAACGCACCGGGCGTTTGGAAGAGTACGGTGGTCTTAGAGAAACAAGAAAAACAACTCACTTTACATCGCAAATCCCCATTCGGATACAAAACCTGCAGCTGTCGTAGCGACACCTCGTGAGCGAGCAGAGGAAGAGATACCCACCCTAATGGGTACACCACCTTCGCAAGCCGTCTCCTGGGTATCGGTTACGGAACCTGTTGCTGAACCGCGGGGACACGTAAACACACGCACACCACACAAATGGCGGGAAATACCAGCTTTCAACGTTGTCGCTCCAACGTGTACCACACCTTGGGTACGAACCGGGTGAATGCATCTGAATATTGGGTCGTCGGTGGGATCCTTCCACCGTTCACCTTTACGGGTTCTACCCGTGACGCTGGTGACTGGTTCGAGTAACAAAACACAGAAAAAGCGCTCTCAATATCTACTACCCGCATCTGTATGTTACACAGTTGAACCAAAAACAGCTCCATTAGGTGACACCGAGTGACACCCAATGTGCCACCAGCGGTAAAATTGTTATCATTTTCCTGTTGAACGATGGCTTTCAACAAAAGTGATCTAATTATGTTTGGTTCGCGAATGTCTTATGCCCGTCAGTCATTTAAATAATTACTAAATGAGATAACTTCAATATTATTTGTAACAATCGGTTCTACTAAAGTATACATATTAAGTAAACAAAGTATACATATACGAATTCCAACAAACAGGCTGGCTTCAGATGACTTTGTCAAGTACTACCGCCAAACCGCCAAATAAACCCATCAAACCTATTGAGATGAATCCGCAAATTAGAAATGATTGCATACCCAAACCTATAAATTCATTCACACCAGTAATGACATTAAGGTTATCGATCGGGAAGATTTTATCAAACATCAAGAAAAACCCCTTCAAATGGGTCCCGCCATATCCCAACAGTCGTTGGTCAAGTTCATTGTAAGAGGGAAAAAGATCTACTCGCCTTGGGCGACTTATCACACTGAGTGCATCGTACATGCGGAGGAGCTCTCGGTGTTCCTGGTTCCTGTATGTACGCCTTTCCCTTTCCGAAAGCGGTTGACAGAATTACTTATTTCCACTGTCAAATAAATTTCAATACAGTTTCGCATACCGACAAACAGCCAGCTCAAAGCAATTGGCTATTGGTAGCTGACATTTAGAACGCCACCCGTGTATCCATCTGCTGACGATCGTACTACAGTGAGTAATGCGGGAAGTGGTACTGGAGATTCAATAACATTTTTGTTTACTTCATAGTCTAGTAAAGAAATGGATTTTTTACGTCTTTTCCACACCAAACAAAGAACACATTGTGCATCCTTACTACTCTCTCTGGATAAGTAGCTTTAACTGCTTCAGTACTTCTTTCCTTTTTGCAGTGCAGTTTCAAATTGTCATCTTAATTGTGCTCAAAACTCCTTCACAATCGCGTGCTCTCGCTGCTGTCTGCTCTTTTGTCAGCGGGACACTCCGTTGAAGAGTCTCAATAAAATAAACGATGATGAACGGACCCCGCATACTTTTTTAAAAACACGGTTGCTTCTTTACTTCCGCCAATACTCCACTCGCTCAGTGGCAACGCCGCAATCGACCACGGCACGGATCGCTGCCCCGGTCCAATTGACCTCAATCGAAAAGGACGCGTGATGATGATGACGGGTGATCGGACAGTTTTGCGAAGCGACCATCTCCAACGACGAGCTCCACCAGACCAGTGTGCGCACATATACGAACGCCTATCTTCACAGATGGAGAAAGATCACATTGTGAAGATCGCGTGTGGGATTCACAAACTACCAACTATATGTTACGCTGCAATTACGCTTAAGCTCCAAAAATCCCCTTTCAAACAGGTTTAGATACCGATGACGATCATCGGCGATTAAAGCGAATCGCTGATGATCACTGATCACTTCATATGGAACAGACAACTTCAGGGTTTTGGGAGACGTTTATTTATTGTTGTATTCTGAAGTTCTTATTATTATCGATACAATTCACCTTTGCATTAAACAATCCGGAACACCTCGTAGTGATGGTTTAAATCCTTCACCGTGTGTAGTTTCGTCAGCGTCCCTAGTGCTCCTCGTACCGTTGGATGATGGTAGAATACGCGCCGCACACGGCTATGTACCAGGGCCATGGCACACATTATGCAGGGTTCGTGTGTGAGGTAGACATCGTACCCAGTGCACAGATATGGTCCGTACTTGGCGAGATTATCTTCGGGAACTGGTACACTCGCATCCAATGGTATCGAACGGTTGGATGTACCGGTTCGTGCCGGTTCCGCACCAAGGCAAACCATTTCGCCGTAGCGATCGCGAATAAACCGCTCAAACTTTGGGTCGATTCCACCGTAGTTGAATCCATCCTCTCTTAGCACGCTACTCTCCAACATATCCTTACACCCTTCGTCTGTTTTGCGATGCCATATACCACCGTTCTGTGAGACGGCTACCATATCGATCAGCACCATCGGACAGTGCCAGATTGGATGTTGATCACTGCGCCCGGCTCCGATGGCTGCAATGCGTGCGCCAAGCTGTGGATTCACGCACACCCCGAATGGTCGATCTTCAAACTGTTTTGACAGTTGTAAACATATTTCCATTAACCGTCGGTGAATCGTCGCTTCCTGAGGTCCGAATAGTGTGTCCGTGTAAAGTGCTTCATTGTGCCGGTTAGGGTGAAATTTACACGGCCACAACCGATTTGCCTTTTCATACTGCCAACGAAGCAGCGGTTGCATCGCAGGAACCGACACGATTTTTAGCTTCTCGCAAAGGCCATCAATCACTGCCGGCTCTAAGCCTTCCGATCTTAGAAACTTCGAAAGGCCCACCTCAACTGAACTATCTGCCTGGTCATCTTTTTCAGATAACGTTGCCAGCTGCTGCAATAACTTATCGACCGGTGCCAGTATAATCGTTCCATCTCGATTTACTCGCTTCAGATGCTGCAAGTCACCGATGGGCAGTATTCGCGAAAGTGCTGGCACGAGTTGGGATAGTTGCCGATTCTCGATAACGCTACCAACGTACACCTCGACCAGTGGTGTAGGCTTAGTAAACTCATCGCCCAGAATTGATTGAATGCGTGCTAGAGTTACTTCATTCCGCTCGATGATTGGTTCTTGCTGTTCTTCTGAAAGCTTTGTGCGCTTTGCTTCCGGCGGTTCGTTTGACATGGCATGTGCTTTCGTTCAAGTTATAGCTTTTAAAACACTCGTACACTTTGTGCACTTTACTAAAAAAACACTGATCCACATACACACTGAACCCCGAAGGAGTAGAACGATCTGCAATAACATAAATCAGAAGGAACACAACTTCAACTTGTTGCTTTTGTCTTGTATTGTTTCGGGGATATATTAATAATGGCTGCGCAGTATGTTTATGTGTTTAAATACTACTTTCAATCTACTTGATCTGTTCCAATCGTCCTGAAGGACTCCT